>KN484604.1:57203-73564 GCA_000787095.1 Periophthalmodon schlosseri
AAGCTCCTCAAATACTGGATAACTCATACATCTGATCTTCTGAAAGCCCTGAGCTCTGTGGGCTATACCTGATTTTAAACCTACAACGACAGCTTCAGCTTGAGAATCAGCCCCTCCCATAGGCTCTGGTATGCGGGCGCTGCGGGTGCTGTTGTTTGTTGGTGTTGGTGGGGGATGCGCGTTTAAGTGAGCCGTTAAAACCATGCGCTGTCAGTGGGACCTGTCAGAGGAGCGACAGGAGCGAGCAGCGTGGAGAGCTCTGACTGATGTAACACTCAGTAATGGCTCCTATACCCACACATACATACTCCATTAGGGCTTCTATAAGCTGAGAGAGCTGTCAAGGTGTCTGCATGTACACGAGGGCACCTTCAACTGTCGGGAAAATAGATGTATAACGATCAATAAGAAGGAATATGGGGCGATTTCACTTTAAAAAAATGTTGTTTGTCAATTCAAAATATATTGTCTTGTTTTTTTGTTTTTGTTTTTTTTCTTTTTTTCTGAATTACAAACCAAAATAAAAAAATAACAACTTAAGTAGACAAAATAAGTTTCAAAGTTATCACAAAATCCTTCCGCTAAGGTAGTCTCGACCAAGCCCGGCTAAGATAAGATTGGCATGAAGATCAAACAGTGACCGCCCACCCCTTTGTTCTGGGACAAAATTTCTCATTCATTTTTCCCATAAACTTTCCGCAAAAAAAAAAATGTTATTAAAAGTTTGAAAGCTTGCCAGCTGGTAACTAATGACCACAAGACCTATGTCTTCTGAAACGCTATAAAACGCCAACTTATTAAATCATTTTGCTGAATCTTGTGTTTTAAATTTGCTTTTTGGGCTTGAAACGACCACATTATGGATATTAGTTAGCACGTAGCTGGTTAGCCTCCGCGATGTCTTTGAACTCTTAATATTTGAATTTTTAAAAAAGTCTATGAGAAAATTGAATGGAAAATTTACTTTGGGAACCAGAGCGGGCGGTCACTGCTGAGCTCCATTGAAGGATGGGTCAAATGCAGAAGACAAATTTCCCTACGGGGACAATAACGTGTACCTTGCTGCTTTATTTAAATGCTGTTGCTTTGAGTATGTTCCACAGCATTAAACCGAAATCTTTTTCCACCCTCCACCAGAAAAGTTAGTGCCCATTTAACTCAGGTAATATTCTGTTTCTGCAGTGTAACTAAATCCTAACTCCTCCAGTGTTAAGGTGGGTGGATAAAGTTGTGGAAGTATGAGCGGTAAATGACCTCTTGCAGTATTCCGGGGATGCATAAGTTAAGTCTGGGAATAAAATTCTACCAGGAAGACTGTATTTCTCCTACCTCCTGTCACCTGCCTGTCACAGCCAATCAAAGTCTGCTACATTTGCCTCTCAATCACTTCTACTCGTGCTCCACCTGCACCACAGCAGCAGAACTGTAAGCCTCCACAGCCTCTCAACCTCCATAGTATTTATAAATTTTGGAGGAAGAAAGTACTGATACATGCGTGGGTGGGGATAGGGGGTAGGTGAAAACAGACATTTTCTGAGCACTCGATCCTCAAATGCAGGGCAGAGCAGGATTACTCAAATAGCATCAAAATATCAAATAGAAATGCAGTTCTATTTTACTGATCCCTCATGAAAGAAATGCACTTCTCTGCATTTGACACATCCTTCAACCAGTGCTGCTGGGGCAACCTGTCAGGAGCAGTGGGACCCATCTCTAGATCTTGAGCTAGACTTGGTCAGGACCTTAGCTGGAGGATTTTACCTACTGCGCAAGTTGTGGGTTGATGAGGGAAACCAGAAATCCGCCCAGACACAGGGACAAACATACGAAGCCCAGCGTGACCAGGGAGTCGAATCCATAACCTTCTTGCTGTGAAGCATCAGGAGTTCCAGCTACTGTGCAACATGGTTAAAGCTCACAAAAGCTGATTTAGCATAATATGTCTTTGAAGGTCCTATATTGCGCAAAATGGACTCGTGAACTTTAAGTCATGTTATAATGCTGTTAGCTCATCATAACATACCTGGAGTTGAGTTTTGTTTCATTCGCACATGTTTGAGTAATCTTGCATTATTAATCTGTTTACATCGCCAAAGCTCAAAATGCTCGGTTCCATCTCGTGATTTCTTTAAGCGGTAGTTCTAAAGCTAACAGCTATTGTTTACCTTTTGTTTAGTAGAGATTGGCAATAGGGCTGAAATCATCCAGATGACTCTAAAGAAGGTGTATGGAGTTTACAATCACAATGGAGCACTTCCTGTATTACCACATGACGTCACAAGGTGGAATGTGTGGAGTGTTTTCTGTTTAAGAGAAGAACTCAGGCTAAATATGCAGGGCTTGTGTGTTAAACATTATGTAAATGAAACAAAACACAACTCCAGGTCTGTGATGAGGAAACATTAGAACATAGATCAGACAACAGCTTATCATGGTCCTTTAAAGCACTGAAGTGGATGACTGTTTTAGATGCTATAGATCATATGTTGACATTAACTGTGTCATTAATGAACGCTAATCAGCAATAAACCAGAAGAGGCCGATGAAGGGCTCAGTGAGAGGTCCTTCTTTATTTACCTGCCGTTGCTGTGTTTACTTCCATAAACGCAGCAGATGTTTGGTCAAACATGACAAGAATCAATACGGACTCAGTGTTTGGAGGAGCTCGCGTCCCTCTGCGCACCAATGAGACGTACACTGTTTGACGTGCTAATATTGTTTTGAGTGATCATCATTTCCCAATAGGAGCACATAAGTGGGTAAACAAATCTGAATTATGTGTGTCGTCTGCGCTGTTTGGAGAGCCTCGGGAGGTTCTGACGCTAAATGCTAAAGCACGATGTACATAGAGCACAGAGCAGTCTCCACCTCTCTCTTACAATAACGTTGATCTAATACTGGTTTGAAGAAAAAAAGCTGTGTCAAGAATAATTTGCAGTATTTTAGTGATTTTATTCGCGTAATAAAGTAACATTTATGTAGCCCTGCTGTAGACGCAGCTCTTGGGGTCAAAATGAGATCGCTGTGTGCTGTCTGTCATATAGAGTGTTTTATCCTCCACGAAGCAGGAAGTAACACTGGCTCGCTGCTAGCACGCTATGTTGTTATTAGCATTACCTTGACGGCAAAACTCCGCTTTGGCAGTTGAAGGATCCATCATTTTACATGTCTTCGGGACATAATGGTCTGTAGGAACGAAGTAGGAACAGTTGTAATGTTCATGATCTGCTCGCAACCCACAGCATGAACACATCACGGGCAACAGGAGGGCAAGAGGGCTCCGCAGTGCCCCCAGTTAGCAGGTGGACTAAACGCTGACCTCATCTTGCCGTATATATATGTATGTTTTTGAGGTGCAGATAAAAAATAAATAAAAAAACTCAAGTAAGTATCCTTTAATGCCACGCTATTGTGAATACTCCAAGAACATATCTGTGTGCTTTGTGCCTCTATTAGCAGCTGTCATCTTATCACTTACCCTGCTGGCAGACGCTCTCCCTCTTCAAGATGGAGCTATCCTCGGAGCGCCAGGAGAGAGAGAGATAGATAGAGAAAGGGGGAGGACAGAGAGGGGAAGGGAGAGAAAGACAGAGAGAGGAGGGAGGGTTGTAATCAGAGAACTCCATCTGATGAACACACGTCTGCAGCTCTGGCCCTGGCTCCATAAATCATCCTCAAAGCAAACAGCTCTGCAGCGCGTCCAACACGTGAGGCCTGAAGGCTCAGGTCCGCGACAGGTCCAGGAGAACATCTTGTCCAAGCAGTGTCCAAAATGTCTACTGCGTCCAAAACATCTCTGCCCGAATGAACGCACAGGGAGACTTGATTACTCCGCTGTCAGTTGGCTTCTTGAACAAATGATGGTGGGATTGTTCGGATAAACGGGAAAAGTAGCACATGCCAAGCTGTAAGGTAACACAGCTCTAAAAATGGTAATAAAAAGGTAAATAAATAAATTTTTAAAAGTGAACTTGAAATTTTAAGTATATGTAATAATGACACGAGAGGATTATATTGGTACAATGTTTCTGCAGAGACAGGGGCTTAGTGGGTCAAGCATTTGCCAACTAACTGGAGGGTAAGAAAGAGATGCCAAGAACCTGTAAGTTATCACCGTACTAAAAAGCTTCACAAATTGGCAAATTTGAAACAAACAACCAAAAAAAAGAAAATACAAGTGCAGTTGAACTTTCAGTACAAGGTTTCTGCAACAACAGTGGCTTAGTGGGTAAAGCATTTGCCCACTAACAGGAGTAAGTTAGAGTAAGTAAGAGATGCTAAGAGCCTGTAGGTCACCACAGCCCTAAACGTCTTCACAAAATGGCAAATTTGAAAAAAAAAAAAATTGAACTTTCAGTTATATTGGTTATAATAATAGCAGGACATTTTATTGGTACAATGTTTCTGGAGCGACAGTGGCTTAGTTGGTTAAACATTTGCCTGTTACTGGATGATAAGGGGTTCAAACCTCATTTCAGCACATACTCCCATTGTGCCCATGAGCAAGATATCCATCCAAGATATCCATCCATAGTAAAAACTGCATCATCCCACAACTGGTTCACATAACAATCTAAAAATTTCAAATACAAGTTAAATGAAGATTGCCTGAGTATCTTTATTAATTCCAAGACACGCTCCCATCATGAGAGGATAATCTGACGTAACTGGGGACGAGGCTGCAATTAATGCAACTCTTATTGAACTAAAAGCTCCTCTTGAACAAAATGAAGTGGCTGATGATTCTTGTTAGAAATAAGACCACACAACTGTGAAAAGGACTTTTATTTGGTCGATTTCTTGTGTGATAATGGGCGTAAATGCTAAGAAAACTACGAGAGAAATGAAAACAAAATGGCCGTCTATGGCACTTTAACCAACATTGTGCGATAATGTTTTTCCATTATGGGGAGCTTTATTCTATCTGACAGCACTGTTTGTATTGTGCGCTCCTGGCCCATAGAGAACTAGTTAAACGCTCATCATTAGTTAAGCTTCTGCCTGGAGCCCAGAACAGGTCAATACATCTTGGCTATATTTCTGCACATGTGGTCAACGTGGGAGCTGGAGTATTGAACCACAAATATATGCCTGTTTAATAATCTAGACACGTGCAGAGTCCATAGATGTATAGAGCAGGCATTACAGACACGGTTCAGGTGGAGAGGAGGATTCTGGGTTGTAATCCGTTTTTGCCAACTCATGTCATACAGGGTAATCAGTGCAGATAGTGGGGAAGCTGGCTCCATTCTGGATATATTCACCTTTCTCATGGCTTTTCACAGACTTATAACAGGCAGAGGCACTTATTAATGTAACTGATAGCTCAAAATCACCTAAAACTGATCTAATAATGCTAATTTGGGTAGTTAAAGGTGCTGCACCCAATGTAATAAAGTGAAATTTGTTTTGCCCCAGTACATCTACATTGTAAAAGCAGCTCCTATAGGGTTAGGATGAGCCCACTGTGTGCTGTCTGCATCTAATTATAACGTGTTTTTTATCATCCGCAGACAGGGAAGTAGCAATGTTGGCAGGCTAGTTATTAGCGCCATTCTGGTCTCTGAAAGTTGTGAAATGCATAGGGTTCTGGGTTCACGGCTCTTGTTAGAATCTTTTATACTTTATACTTTATATCTTTAAAAGTACACAACCCTGAAGGGGATGTAACAGTATTGTAAATATTTTTTTTTTATATTGCTTCCAGTAAGTCTTACTTTTTACAGTATATCAAATGGTAATCTCCTGGGACCAAAAGGCATTGTTTTGTTGAAGCAGCACGGTAAACAAGTGGAGGCAACAACATAGAAAACCCTATTTGGAGTTAATCTTTTGAAATATGACAACAATGATTGTGCTAAGGGCTTTCAAAAGCTTAGGACTACAATTTCGCAATAGGTACCAACTTTTCCTGGAAATATTCAAAGCTGTAGCTGATTTTTACGGTCTTAAATCTAGCATGCTAACAGTGCACCAGTATGATTTCCTGGTTTGCGGAGGATTAAAAAAATACTTTACGGTTAGATTCAGACAGCATGCAATAGATTTTCCTTTATTAGTGTACACATAAAATTGGTTACTGTCCCTTTAAATTTCTCACCAATATATATTTTTACTCAGCATCACAATTTTAAGTAAGTTTACTATGCGGCGAACTTTCCACAAACTCAATTTCCTTAAAATGATGGCATTCTTGTATCTCGTCTCCTTGTTGTCCACTATCGGTGTAGTATCTTCGAAAACATCATGTCTGTTTATCAGTGACGCCATAGAGAGGCTGTTTTGGAGCCAAATATCTCTCCCTCTCTATTCATTTTTCACTCTTACAAACCCATAGCCCCAAGTCACGCTCACGTCCTCGGCAACGCGGAGGAAAGCGGAGCAACGCCACGAGGCATCATTTCAAATCCAGCATCAACATGACAATACATTTGATTATGGTGACAGTCATTAAAGGCTGATTTCCTGAGTTGGCAGAATGAAGAAGTGCGCGTTCAGCAGTGTGGTGATACAAAGCTGATGAATACACCTCAGCAAAACACGCATTGTCAATCTATAGAAGCTGTAAAAAGTTTCAGGTAACTGTGTTAGAACTCTATGGAATTTTGTCAATAGGAACTTGGGATCTTGCGTTGGACGATCTCGGGTCAATGTTTCTCGCACTATTGAACACGCCAGACATTACAGAACAGCCAGTCCTCAGCAGGGGACCACAGTTTGTGTACTACAGGGATGCATGACTGAAAGCTATTGGGTACTGTAGTGTTAAATGTCATTAGCATTGCTGATATGGTCAATACGTTAAAAACATGTATAGGATGTGTGTATATCGTAATAGTAATGAGTAGCTCCAAGAGAATTTACATAATTTTAAAGAAGACCTATTGTGCTTGTGTCTGCTATATAGTTATAATCTACGACACCTGTGGACCATTATGTTATAATTTGCACATTTTAAATCGCAATATTCATCTAAAATGACTGAAAGGTGTCGCCGTAAATGTCATCACAACAAAGAGATGTGGAGTTGTCGGCCCCTCCTATGGACAGCTGCACATCACGTTAGCGAGCAGCAGATTTTTTCCCATTTGTACCAAAATGACTACGCTGACTGACGCTGCCGAATCCTGCGTGTATGATCAATGAAGAAAATAAAATTGGGGAACAAAGTAAGTACAGAGTAGTGGGCGTGTACCAGTGGCAGTGAAAACAGGGGTTGAACGGTAATATGGCGCCTTGAAAATAAGCGATTAAAGATTGCACAAACATGCACAAATCACTCCAAATACAGCTTTGAGAGGATAAATGAGAAGGGAAACAACGATAACATGGTTAAAAGCTCTGAAAAGTTGATTTTGCAGAATAGATCTGCTGTAATGTTTTGCCTGGGAAACAACATAACATGGTTAAAAGCTCTGAAAAGTTGATTTTGCAGAATAGATCTGCTGTAATGTTTTGCCTGAAGGTTCCACAGTATGGCACAAACCTCTTCTCCCAATGCCATATCAAGTGCCGTAGGCGACCATGGAATGCCACTTGTCTCTCTTTGTCAACAGTTAAATGTTGTTCAGTCTAGTCCAAGCTGTGATGGAGGAAAGTTAGTCTCTGGCATCCTCTGTCACGCTTCCCATTTATGTTTCCGGAGAGAAAGAGAGTCCATCCCTCCTTCCTCATGCAATGTCCCAGAAAGGCTATGGCATAAATAACTATATGTATTTATTTAATTACTGATGTTTTTATTATTTATAGATCTTGAAACACAAGCATTCTTAGTATGAGTTGAGTCACCTCTCCACAGATCTGACCTTCAACTTAGCCTGATGTTCACTTGCTTGTTTTCATGGCAGTAGATGAATTTAATGCCATGCTGCAGAAGATTCTAGACAAAGCGATTACATCTCCATGGAGACAGCCATATATTGATGTCTATAGAAGCCTATGATACCGATTCAGTAGACTTTTCCATAGGTCCAGAGATTAGCAGAAGGTCAAAGGTCGTCCACAGTGGCTGAAGTCATTCTGATAGTGTGGCCCTCTGCATTCTCCGCTGACACTGATGTATTACAGGCGTCATTATGAGCCATGGGGCTGTATCTGTGTATGCAGATTCATCATCATCATGTCTCCAACAAGTCTGAGCTTCCACATTTTAAAATATGCCTCAAGAAGTACTTTTTCTTATTTTGTTTTGGTTGAATTAGTCATTTGAATTTCCTGTAGTGAAAAAATGTGCAGTCAACAGAGCCCTTTTGTTTTCGAAAACTGGTTAAAATAAATGTTGACAACTTTAGCTTCCTGGTGCATCCTGGGAGAGCGCTGTAGTTACTCAGAAGTGTCACCACAAAATATATTAAAAAAAAAAAACTAGCATCCTAATTATTCACCGCAATGAGTTTATAATTGCTTTTCACAACTTTCAGAGGCAGTCATTTTAGCAGTAATACTAATAACAACTAGTATGCTAACACCAGCATTACTACCTGGTTCACAGCCGATAAAAAAAAGCTTTATAATTAGATTCGGACAGCACTATTTTGACACTAAGAGCTGATTTTACAATAAAATGAACTAACAAAAATCCATTTCAGCCCCTTTAATTTTTGACCATATATATATTTTTACTTAGCATCACAAAATAAATGAGTTCACTGTCCTACCCTTCAGATTTTCATTACACACTATTTAATACAATTTATGAACATATATTATATAACACCATTCTGTTCGGTCATTACAGATAATGATTAACATAGGTACAGGGTGTAAAAAAGATTGTTGAAGTGCATGTAGTGCTGTAACCTGGGCTGGTTATCGCTGGTCTCTGAAAGGTGTGAAATGCACAGAGCTCTGGGTTTACAGCCCTTGTTAGAATCTTTTATACTGTTTTAAATACACAACCCTGAAGGGGCTGTAACTGTATAGTAAATACTTTTCATATGGCTTCAAGTAAGTCTTACTTTTTACTGTATATCAAATGGTAATCTCCTGGGACCAAAAGGCATTGTTTTGTTGAAGCAGCACGGTAAACAAGTTGAGGCAACTACATAGAAAACACTGTTTGGAGGTAATGTTTTGAAATAAGACAATGATTATGCTGTAGCCTGACTCACACCTGATTAATATGTGTAGCACTCTGAAAGTGATCGGAAAACGTGGAACGTCTTGACGATTATTTGAATCTGATTGGTTGAAGCGTCACAACTGCGCAACAGACATCGTCCCTGTCACAAATCCTCAAAGCTCTTACCTTCTGCACAATTTTCACAAACTAAATCCATATTGACGCTAAAATACATTGAAGTAGTTCTGTCGGCATCGCCATGTTTGTTTTGATTCACTTGGGCGCTTCACCTTTGGCTTCAGCTCAGACCTTGATGCTGCTCTGTGATTGGTCTGGTCACTCGATTATCCTTATAGTGAGGACATGCCAAGATGGATTCTGGTGAGTTTGTGAACTTACAAATATCGTGAGAATCCATCTTTCAGTGATTATTGTTCTAATTGATTACAAAAATGTAATAACTGAGTAATTGAGATTATTAACATTAACTCTTAGGTGTGATCAATGCACATATGAGTTGAGTGGAAAAGTACAGTATGTTTACAACAGTCTGTTTCTGTGACATATGACACCTAGTTTTTTAATCAGTTTGCTCTCTTCATTTTAGGTGAACAAATGCCCCAACTTCTCTCTAAGCCACATGTGTCAAACTCATGGGCCGCGGGCCAAATGTGGCCCACCACGTCATCATTTTATGTGGCCCACAACAAGGTCAATTAAAAGGTATGACTGTCTTAAAATGTCAGTTTATCAGGAGATACACAGTTACACAGTCATATTTTTTACCTTATCTATGCAAATGCATATGTAATATTTGTAACTTAAAGTAATAAATACAGAAACAGTTAATTAACAACTTTAAAAAGTAGTTACATTTATTTTACATTACCTTTGGTTACATTTAGTTACATTTATACTGTCTTAAAGTTACATCTGGCCGTTTGAGGGCCCATTTTGCTGATGTGGCCCTCGGTAAAAATGAGTTTGACACCCCTGCTCTAAGCAAATAATCGCTTCAATAATCGTTATTTAAATAATTGAGGTTATTATTTTTTCCATAAACAAGAAATACCAGTACTAAAAATCAGGTGTTGTTCAAGAACTGGTACCAAAACACTGACAGACCCGCAGCCCTACACACAAACTGTATAAACTGCACTGACGTTGGGAGCCTTGAAGCCCTCAGCTAAACATGTTAAAAGAATGTATCTTGTGTGAGGCTGGTGACAGGATCATCCCTCCTCCTATTCCACCTCCTCTTCCTCCTCTTCAACAGTCAGAACAACATGTCTGAGCTGGCACAACCCTGACGCTGACTTATCGAAAAGGGACAAGACCAGAGCTGAACCCCCAACCCCATGTCTGTCTGCTGCCTGCTCCATCTTCACCATGGATACAGTGACAACCTTCTCCTCCCACCTCTCATGCTGCTGTTAGGGCCAGAAGACGTGTTCACTGGGAGCCACTATGGATCATACCACTAAGTCTAACTGCACTGGATGAGATAACAGGGAAAGTGCTAAAGAATGATGTAACACTTTATATTATTAGGGTAAACATTAGAACCAGTAACTTGCAAACCTGTTAGAGCTTAATTAGGTCTTAATTAGCAATTAAAAAAAAACAAAAACATATGTAATTTAATACATATAAGATAAACAAGTTTAATGACATACTGTGGAACAATCCAGGAAAGCAATGGCATCTCCATGGAGACAAGCAGGTGGTAGATCCTCCACTAGAAAAGTTGACCATACACATTATTATGTTACCCATTCACTTAAACTGAGCCAATACTGTAATGTTAAGTGAAAAAATAGTCTTTTTAATCAGTTTGCAGTGGTCCAAACATATTCCTCACTCACATTCTGAGCATTCTAATTATTCACCAATAACTTGATGAGCGCTTCTCAAAGCTTTTAGAGATCGGTGTGGAGTTTTGTCATGACGGTAAAGTTAACAACAACTAGCATGCTAACGGGCACTTCTTAATTAGCGGACAATAAAATGCTTTCTAAGTAAATGCAGACAGTACACAGCGAACATATTTTGACCTCAAGACCTGCCGGGGCAAGACAAATACATGGGAAAATTGTCTACAGGGCCTTTAACTAAATAACTCACACATATTTATTAGCATTCTTGAAAATAAGAAATAGACATGATGTGATGGCTGTCTATACTAGCTTTGTTAAGGTACAGATGAGCTGGATTTATGAGGTAAAATGAGGGAAGGTCAAAATCTGTGCATAAAAATTGCTTAGACACATGATACTTTCTTGTATGCCATGAAGTTACTAGTTAAAACTGAAATACCGCATTCAGACAAGCCAATTATACATGTGACAAGCCAGACCTGACAACCGCCGCTGCAGCCCTTTTACAAAGCTACAGAAGACAAGACACTTTATTCCAACAGCTTGGTTCACTGTATATATATAAATGGACATAGCTAAACTGCTAGCCACTGCGTTCCAAATAGGAGGTTAGCAGGGTGCGCTACCAGCTCCATCGAAGAACGTCCCTCTCTCCGTAACTGCTGCTGTCAAGCTCACCATTTTGGTCTTAAAATGTTTGTATTAACCCGCTCTACATGATCCTGGTATTTTTATTTCACTATTGTGTCTGTAAATCAAAATATTAACATTAATGACAGACAAATCAGGCGCCTTCTTTCCCGAGGTCTCTCCTGCTACCGTTAGCAACAGGTTTGATTGACAGCGTTGTTAAGTGCCCGCACCCTGCTAGACCAGCGGACGGGAAGGCGTGTTACCTTAAACAGTCTTGCTCCGGATTGGCTCTTTGGTTGTTTTGATACTCGCGGCCAAAATTCCAAATGTGGAACTCAGCTCCAAATCGCCCTTAAAACTGCTCTAGCCTCAATGAGCTTCATTTGACTGGAGCCGAACTCTATGGTATTAAAGTCCCACTCAATTAGTCCACTTTTTTATATGTTCAAAACACAAGTATCAGAGCACAAAACTATGTCAAGGTTATGCCATGGTAGATCTGTCATTACCTTTCTATTTTATGTAATATTAACCTTTGACTCAGACTGTTTTTAAGATGTACGACCTTTGGCCTGACTGGAGAAATTTGAACTGTTGAGGTTATAGTTATAAATTATTTCTTCAAAAAAGTCAAATAAAAATCATAGCATTACTGACTTTATGTTGCACAATATTAACTGCTAGGGAAAGTATAATTAGTAGAATTTCAAATAAACCTACCTTCCTCTTATCATCACCAGTTGAGAGAACTTACAATTTGAGAGGTTATGGAAATTTTATACTACCTAATGTTCGAACCACTTGTAAAAGTTTTTGTGTGACTGTATGTGGGGTGAAGCTGTGGAATTCTCTGGATTTACAACAAAAGCAATGCCAAAGTATTTGTAAATTTAAGTTTTTATATGAAGACATAGTCTGGTCTGAATACAGAGAAGTTACAGGTCAGATCTGTGAAGAGTCGGCCCATAAGGATGCATGTTTTTCAAGGTATCTGTGTGCAATAAAAACACTTACAACTGAATAAACGTGAGATGTGCATTTCAGCCAAGACAATGACACCTCTGGACCTTCAACCAGAAAAGTTACACAGTGCACCATTTATGTCATCAGTTTGTTGTCATGGTGAGAAGATGAGATGCTTGTATTTGTTCAGCCATTTTGGACTTTATTTAGAACCTGTGGAAGTATGAAACATTAATGAATAGCCCAGCAGAGACAGCAGCTACATATTTAATGCACCTTGTCACCATTGGGCCTTGCCTCCTCCAGAGACACAGATTAACGGGAGATGGAGTGACAGATGACACCCGCGGGGAGAGTCCACTACAGCCATCAATATGTCATTAAAGCAGACTGCACCGCGGGCCTGATGAAGTGTCCTGCTTGTGATTTGGATGTTTAGGAGAACCAGTCTCTCAGTAAATGGTTCTTTACTAAACAGGTCTGAGGAAAAGGGTTACCATCTCAATCAGCTGTCGTATCTCAATGAACTGGGAAAGTTTAAAGCAATGAGATTAGAAAGAATGAACTGTGTGTACTGATAATAGCATAGTAGTAGTAATACCTTCTTGGCAGTGGTGGAAGAAGTACTCAGTTTTGTTACTTAAGTATTTTTTTGTTCCAGTATCTGTCCTTTAACTTAAGTAAAAGTAAAAGTATCACATGGAAAAATCTACTTAAGTAAAAGTATTAGAGTGCCTGAAAAAATAAAAGTATTTCACGCAGATTTTGAGATCTAGTAAAGTTTTAAATGTAGTGATCTTGATAAAGATTTGTGCTGAATTTTGTTCAACAGAAACAACTGAATCTAGCTATTTTTTTTTTTTTTTGTATATTTTTGTTTGTTCAAATTTTGAACATGTGAAAAATAAACCCCTCAGCTGTTTCAGCAGGTCTCAAACAATAATGAAACAAACTTTTACTTTTCAGTCCAGTTCAAAAATGTAGTGGAGTAGAAAGTACAGATACCTGCTCTCAAATGTAGTGAAATAAAGTCAAAAGTATCCACTTTAAAATGTACTTTACTACTACTGTTACTTGTTTATGTTCCACCACAGATTCTAAGCCATTTAAAGGTATTTTAAAGTACTACGTAACTTTTCTGGTGGAAGGTCTGCCACCTGGTTGTTTCCATGGAGTTATTTCACTGTAGATGTAGGGCAGTGGGGGCAGTGGTTCCCACAGTGGGGACCCGGGGAGCCTCAGAAGCTTTGCAGGAGCCCCCAAAGGTTGGCCACACAACAAGCAAGAAAGAAAATTGAGTTTTAAATCAACTTTACATAAGTTATTTGTTTATATTTCTTTATGTTAATATTAGGGCCACAGGGAAGTATTGTTTTAACATATAAATCTAAGAAGAAAACGTTACATATTCTTTTATATATAGTGTGAAATATTATTAGGGGGGCCCTGTGCGATCTTTGCATCGATAGCGGGGCCGAGGCAACGCAGACTATGGGAATGGCTGGTATAGGGAATGTTCTGCAGTATGGCATTAAACGTATGTATCTCCATAGTGAGAAGCAGGAGGCATTACCAGACCAAGTTGCAGGTCAGATCTGTGAAGAGGCGATCTCTTTCACAGTACAAATGCATCTATTTTTCAAGATATTTAGTAGAAATAACACCCATGGATTAATGAAATAAGATAAATAGAAAAGTATGCGTGGACAATTCCAGGCAAAGCAATTACATATTTACAGAGACCGGGTGATGGCCCCTCCACCTCAAAGGTTACATAGTGTCCCTTTAATGATAGTACTATACCAGTGGGAATCTAAATCATTTTCGCATTAAGCAACCATTATCCCATTGCACATCAATTCATAGACGAGTGTCCACTGGAGACAAGACAGGTTGAGTGTCTTGCCCAAGGAAACATTGGTGCATTGGTGGTAGCAAGGATCAAACCACCAACCCTCAGATTAGCTCTCACCAACTAAGCTACTGCCTTTCATTTATAGAGCATTTCAAGGTGCTTTACATTTTTATTTCACTATTGTGTCCGTAAATCAAGATATAAACATTAATAACAGATAAATCAGGCGTCTCATTTCCCCAAGGATGCTCCCACTAGATGCGCCTGCTTCCTGCTAAACCAGCTGTGCGAGCAAGAAGGGGCGTTATCTTCAACAGCCTCGCTCCTGATTGGCTCTTTGGTTGCTATGATACTCGCGGGCAATATTCCAAACATGGAACTCGGCTCCAAATTTACCGCTATAACTACTGAGGTTCATTTGACTCATTTGTCTGGAGCTGAACGCTGTGGGTGACGTCACACTCACATAGTCCACTTCTTTATACAGTCTATGGTCTTGCTGAAGGACACAGCAGCCGCAATGTTTTTTGTTTCGATAAAGCATGTTTGAGTCATCCTGAGGTGCTGCCCTTCTCAACAGCTGAAATCCGTTGTCTTCAGGGCTGTCTTTGGTGATTGTCTTATAACAAATAATCATGAAGCATTCACCTGTTGAAAATAAATCCTGTTTGACACTGAGGCAGGATGTGTAGGTCCAGCAGAGGTCAGTGAGAACAATAGCCCACGCTCAGAGCAGCAGTGGACCTATGGAGATAAAGTTGTAGCAGATTAGAGTTTGTGGTGCTGGCCGGACACTGGTGTGGGGGTCCAGGAGAATGGAGGAGCCAAACAAAAGCAGAAGGTGTTCCTGTGTAGATAAGGCGGCTCTGAACTGGGCTGTTGGATCTGTGACTGATGTGTTCCGCTGCAGCACACTTAGACTTGGATAATGGAAGAGTCAAGACAGTGTAATGTATAATGGAATAAACTGGTATCAAAACACCAACTTGGAAGCACACTTTTTTGTATTATTTATTTTTTATTAAACTAAAAATAGATCACTTAATATTATTTACTTTAAAAAATATATTTACCAGAATTTAAGCTGGGAAGGGTTTACACTTAAAATGGTCAATGAGGCTAACACTAACCTATAAAAAATATTAAAAGGTGGGACTTCTGTTGTCTTGTGTTTTAGGTCTTGTTTTCATGTAACTGTAACTGTTAAATGGAAACATGATGCTAATGCAAGATACTCAGAATGCATACTTACTTCATACAACTTTAGAAATTATGACGTCTGCTGGAGCAGCCTTCAACAAAAACATACATGTTGAAATTCACACTGTTTAAATATATTAAGTCCCATTTTTTCATAATTTATTTATGTATTTTTTGTTAAAGATACTGTATGTAACTTTTATTTGAGTCTATTGTATGACTAAACATGGCATACTGTGGTTTTAAATGTTTATAAGAAAACATATAAATCTGTTGGCATGTTATAGAACCACAGACTGTACAAAAAAATGGACTAAGTGAGTGTGACGTCACCCACAGTGTTCAGCTCCAGTCAAATGAAGCTCACTGAGACTAGCAGTTACAGGGGCGAATTTGGAGGTGAGTTCCATATTTGGAATTCCAACTGCGAGTATCATAGCAACCAAAGAGCCAATCAGGAGCCAGACCGTTGAAGGTAACGCGCCTTCCCACCCGTACTGTTGGTTTAGCAGGGAGCGGGCGCTTAGCAACACTGTCAATCAAACCTAATGGGAGCGACCTCAGGGAAAGGCGCCTGATTTGTCTGTTATTAATGTTCATATCTTGATTTACAGACACAATAGCAAAATAAAAACAGGACCATGTAGAGCGAGTTAATATAAACATTTTAAGGCCCAAATGACAGAGACAGAGAGAGGGGCCACAGTTTTTCAATGTAAAGTGAATTGGAGCCAGAGTCGATGGAACCGGAAGTGCGCCCATGATCTTTCCC
>KN484604.1:73625-95763 GCA_000787095.1 Periophthalmodon schlosseri
GCACGATGGCTAGCAGGTTAGCTATGTCCATTTATATATACAGTCTATGTACTTGTGTTATTGGTGAAAATCTGCCGTCTGTGTTTGTTAACCACACAGAAACGAAAAACAAAAGAGCTACTGGTCTCTACTGGTAAAACAATTATCACACTGTAGTGTCATAATACTTTTTTTAATGAACATATGTCAGTATTTAGCATCTTAAAATCTCTATAAGTACATTGCTATAGTATGTTTAACCACAAATTGTATGAAATATGTAAATAATGTAGTAATAATCTACCATATGTGGATTAGCAGTGTGTATATCTCATTAACTGCCGGTCACGCCAACGATATGTTAGCCTAGCCTAGCTTCGTACCGCAACCTCCCTCGTACACTTTGTGTCACAGTCATAACCATAGATCCATGCTTATAATCTCGTTAGCTTTAAACGACTTCAGTCTCTTTGTAATGTGGGATGTGATGTCGCTAAAAAAAGAGGAAATTGTAAACATCTTAACTGTTTGCAGTCAGCTGATGTACCCGGAAGTGACATCACACTTAACAACTCTATACTATGGGCTAACTGAGAATTTACTATTCTTCCGTCTGGTCATTACAGTCAACTTTAAATTATCCATCTTTACAGGGGCGTCAAACTGGGGGGGTAAAGGCTACTGTTTACCCAGGGCCCAGTGCAGGGAGGGGGCCCTTTACAAACTCTGTAATGAGCTTTTTCATTAAGCAGCATGTAGTGTGGGCCCACCAAGATGATTTATACCCAGGGCCCAAAATGTGTTGCTCCACCCCTGCATACTTATATACTTATACAGTCTCGCTTTCACTGTGTGGGACTTAGTAAATCTGATATTAAACCCGGTGACCACCTCCTCCACTCACACATGGCCCTAAATAAACAGAGTGCGTGACTTATTATATCTGCCGTACACCCAGTGCTTCTCGGCGACACAGACAACTTTACAGCGCTTTAACAAGGCCACGTGAATCACAATGATCTCTCATAAACACAGGCTGCTGCTGCTTTATGGACTCGTTCTGAGCACTTATAAAATATCAAGGATGGCATTAAAAGTGCCTCGCTCTGATGGCTCCATTTGTTTGTTAATTATTATGCCTTATAATATAAATAATGCAGCAGGCTTTACACCCATTCTGCTCACAAACACCCAACTGTTAGACGCTCTGTTGGTTTTTCCACATTTATTGTCGTAGCCTCGTGTTTATGGAAATTGCCTAATAGGTGCTGGGTTATGCAAGCGACTGTTGATATCATTACGGAGTGTGGTGTTATTCTGTCTCTGATTTTAAATACAAAATGGGGCAGTGGTTGAGTGGCTGTACTGACCTCACAGCAAGACAGAGCCTGGTTCAATTCCCAGGTAGATGGGTTTTTTTGTGGTTTTATATGTTCTTTGTGTAAGAGGTTGCGCAAATCTTTGTTCCAAAAAAATGAGAGACAGATGGGGGGTGAGAGCGAAGGAGTCCAGGGATCTGGGACAGGAGCACAAATGGGTCAGCAAAAGTCCAGTTGTCGGGCGCAGTCAGGCACACAGAAAAACTTTGTCCCATAAAAAAAGAGAGAGATGGAGGGTGTGGGCGAAGGAGTCCAGGGATCCATAGGTTGGGACGGAAGCACAAATGGGTCGGCAAAGGTCCAGTTGTCAGGCGCCGTCAGGGACACAGAATCTAGCAGCAGGTGAGTTAGCTCTGCAGTAGCTATATGGGCGATGTTAGCTTCGGACAGGACATGGTGCAGGGTGCTAAGACTAGCATGAAAATAACTGTTTGGATTCAGCTGTCGGTACTGCAGAAGAACTCCTCTTTGTTAAGTCAGAAAAGCATTGTGAACCTGCTCCAAATTCTCCACTTACTATATCTGATAAAGTATGTACATCAGTCAGTTGTCTCTTATCTGAGACAAACTTTAATCAGAGTTTTTGAGCTATTAAGCCAATGGTAAGGTTGCGTTCACACGAGCCCAAACTCTGGACAACGACACAAGTTTTAAAGCCTTTTGTCTCGTGTTGCCCCTGCTGCTCCACTCTGTTGTTTAATCCAAAACCTGACGAAGGAGCATATTACTGTGGAACTCATGTCTTCCTCACAGTACAAAAGATGTTTTATGCCGCTGGGCTTTTATCAATAATGAAAATAAAGTAAAAAAATAATAAGAAGAAGAATTGTATGAATAAAAATCTATTTGACCCCATTTTGTTTCTCTTATAACTCAGCCATAGAATAACATATTTTTATAATTTTGGGCTAATGGAAGGCGGGTGGGATTTAATACATTTTCTTCTTCCCACTCCTTTTCAAGCTTAAATAAGAAAAATATATGAAATGTGCATTAAGTGTACTGGATATATGTGTCTATGTATATATGTATATGGATGTATGTATATGTACTTCTTCTGTTTGTTAAAAATAAACATAACCAAAACTAATTACTATTATTCTTTTGAGTGTCACCAACTCTGTCCTGTCCATGGCTCTCATCCACAGACTTCTCTTCATGAGCTAAACTCAGTAGCATCCTAAGTTAGCGGGGTCAGGTCTGGAGTGAATAAGTTGATGAAGTTTGGTGCTTAGCGTGAAATGAAGCGTCCCCGACTCCACAGCAGTACATCAGCGGGCACATGCTCTCCATCACCGCGCTGAGGAAAGGGCTGACAGCATAATTATCCACTTCCCCTCAGCTCCATAAATAAATAAGCATAACTCGTGTTTGTGTCTGGTGTACATGAGAGGCCCAAAGAAAACAAAACAGTCTCTGATCGGACAGGAGTATGTAGAAGCGGGTAGTCCCCTGTCTGCTGCTGCTGCTGAGTCATAAAGCCGCTCTGTCCAGACAAAACATCTCTACTCACTATGTCCGGTGAGAAGTCAGCGGGTAAACAAAATATGTTGGTTCAGAAGCAGGACTTGACAAACGCAGAGGTAGGTCGACTGGTGTAATACAAGAAAAAGTGATTGTAACAGAATACGAGTATCAAGAAGAGGCCGTTTTTGTTGCAGAGTGAAATTATTCCAACACCAATCTGCATTAAAAGTTGTTAAATGTTTTGGAGTGTTGTCTGTGTTATTATCTACTAAGACCTATACCATTTTGTGAGAGCAACAACTCAAGAAATGTGACCTCTCATCTGCCCTGGTTTGAAAAAGAGAGTATCATTACCAACTTTGAAAAGGCTAAGTAAGAGAAAAAATTAATTATGGAAAACTGGACGTAACATTTTAAATTGAAGATAAAGAGGGGGTATAACGCAACACAGACTTTCTGGAGCTTTCTTCCGTGATGTAACGTTGTTCCCTCATCAAAAACAGGCCTGAAGAGGTTTTAGATGTCATCCATTCATGTTTCAATAATGTAGTGATCCCCTATTCAAACCCTCCTTATGATTAGCAGTATGAGCCTATCCAAAACTCAGCCAACAAGCCTACGTCACCCAGGCTCCCACGCAGGAATTTCCCATAAATATACAAAAGCGGGATGCAAAACAATACAGCTTCACAAACCTGATGCAATGTGCAGTAGTTTCATTAACGAAATGCATGCCAAATGTAATGTGAAAGTGCTCTGAAAGGGGAGCAAAGAGAGGGAGACTCAGATAGTCAAAAGCAAAACTGAAACTTATGAAACATGTTAATACGTTGTTTTTGGAGAATATGGCACTTTCTAAACAATAAAACATGGTGATCTATTATGTAACGTGTTAGCTGTTAATACCCCATGGAAGCGTAATATCTCTTGTTTAAAGGGAAGGTGTGTAAAAAGGCAACATTCACAACAGAGCCTGGGTTGCCAGTGCCTTAATCTGCTTCCAGGACAAAGTTGTTTGTTTTTTTCCTCATTCTCAGTATATGGACAAACACAAAACATTTACTCAAGTAAGAGTACTGTTACTTCAATAAAAAAGTAGGACTACTTGAAAACTACTCAAGGAAGTCCAAATTCTTTTTAAAGTTACTCTATCCGACCATCCACCAAGGAAACAAGCAAGTGATGAAACAAAGCAGAAAGCACTGACTTGACAAACACACACAGTTCCGTAATGTGTCTACTGGGTTTGCTCATCCATCTCTATTCCATCCTCCGGCCTCCCTCTCTCTTTCTCTGAGCTAATGCACTACTTACAAGCTCAACTTTAAACCATACAACTTTCCTGAAGTTGAAAGTATCTCTTGTACCTCTCCATCTCCATCCTCCGAACATCTCCGTGCGTATTCCGCCGTCGCTTTGACCAGTCCTCATCAGCGGCTGCATTCATCCCCCCGTGTCCTTGACAAATAGCTCTGATCACGCAGCGAAAGGTCTCATTTGGTTCGAGAGCGTGAGCGTGATTGATTATAATGATAGCTAAATTGCTAAGCTAAAGTTGACTCAACGCGATCGTCTACGCGCTGTGAATGAGTTTTGATGCAACCTTTGTGCCAAATCTATCTTCCTTATAGACGCTGCCCAGGGGAGAGGAGACGTTGTGGGGTTAGCAAAAGGAGAATGCATGGGTGGTTCTTCCATTAGCGACTATAAAAAAAATGAACTGTGCACAGGTCAGTGGATAGAAAGGCATTGTTCTAAACTGAACCTGAGCATTGTTGACTGCGTTCATTTTTTATGAGCCAAATGGAGCTATTCTTTCTTTGCGATATTACTTTTATTTATAGTAGCGCGGTGCCTTTTGTTTTGTGAGAGCGGCACGCAAACACATTACAAAGCTAGCTTAAAAAAATAGCTACTGCTGTTACTTTTTGTCCTGCAGCCTTGAGCCCAAAGGCTGCAGTGCTAACTCCATCATCCAGTGCAGATATATTGTAGCAGCTCTGAAAGTTGTAAAAAGCGCTAATAAACTGATCATGGTAACTTTGCACCGCTGCAAACTGTTCAAATCAACTAGTTCTGTTAAAGAGGTCATATTATTCAAAATCATTTCTACCAGTAGCGACAGTAGCTCAGTTTGCCCACTGATCCGAAGGTTGGTGGTTCGAATCCCGCCCTCAACATAAACATCATTGGTTGAGCGATCAGATCCACTAACCCACAGGTTGGCGGCGCAATTTCAGCTCCCACAGATGAATGCTGTTGTTGAGTCCTTGGGCAAGACACTTAACCCACCTTACTCCCAGTGTCTGCGTACACTGGTGCATGAATGTGTGAATGTTAAGTGCTATGAGTACCTTGAAGGTGGAAAAGCGCTATAAAAATGTAACCATTTACCAGGTTATTACGTTGTTCCCTCATCAAAAACATGCCTGAAGAGGTTTTAGATGCCATCCATGCATGTTTCAGTAATTTAGCAGGGCCTATTCAAACCCTCCTTATGGTTAGCTGTACGATTTTGTCCATTGCTCAGCCCACAAGCCTACATCATCCATGCTCCCACACGACAGTTCTCCATAAATATACAAAAGCATGATAAAAAAAAAAAAACTGTACACAACAAATGGACACACCTGGTGTGATGTGCAGTAGTTTCAGTAGCCGGATGCAAACTGATTGTGTTGTGATAGTGCTCTGAAGGGGGAGTGATTTAGCGCTGGGAGCAAAGGTACACTCAGAGGACACTCAGAGCGTCAAAAACAAAAGTGAAACTTATAAAAAATGTTAATACTTTGATTTTGGCAAATATAGCATTTTCAAAACAATAAAAGATAAGTTGGTGATCTAAACATGTTATGTGTTGGCAGTTAATACCCCATTAAAATAAAATACCACCTCTTCAATGTTTTTAAAGATCAGGTAAGATTCCAGCACCTTTAATATGTCTGGTCTTGGGTCACCTGTAGTCTCTGGTTTTCTGTCAGGCCAAAGTGAGCACTATCAGACTGCACTAACGTAGATGGCATCTAGTGGTGAAGTGTGAGATACAACTGCACCATTCTAATTACAGATGGTAGCTTTAAGGAAAAATAGTGACAATTGAGGGTCTTGAAAAACTAATTTTGGGGAAATGAATGAAATAAATGAATAATTCACACAGAGTCTCCTGATGAGGTGTGTCCAGGGGCCTAATGTCTCCCATATCATTCAGACAGCCTTTCTCATGAATGCTTCACTTACAAGCCCTGAGCTCTTTGAGTGATTAATGACAACTTTCTATTTTTAGACAAAACACATTGATACAAATGTTTAATTCCACTAGTAGAGTAAGGACATAGACTGTATATATAAATGGACATAGCTAACTCACTAGCCGCCGCGTTTCAAATAGGAAGTGAGCATGGGTGCGCTTCCGGCTCCATCGACTCCAATTCACTTTACGTTGAAAAATTGTCACCCCTCTCTCTCTAACTGCTGCTGTCAGGCTCGTCATTTTGGTGATTTGTGTTCGTATTAACCCGCGCTACATGATCCTGGTGTTTTTATTTCGATATTTTGTCCATAAATTAAGATATGAACATTAATAACAGACCAATCATGCACCTTCTTTCCCCGAGGTCGCTTCCGCTAGCATTAGCAACAGGTTTGATTGACAACGCCCACTCCCTGCTAAACCAGCGGTGCGGGCAAGAAGGGACGTTACGTTCAACAGCCTCGCTCCAGATTGGCTCTTTAATTGCTATGATACTCACGGTCAGAACTCGGCTCCGAATTCGCCCCTATAACTGCTCTAGCCTCAGTGAGCTTCATTTGACTGGAGCTGAACGCTATGGGTGACGTCACGCTCACTTAGTCCACTTCTTCATACAGTCTATGGGGCCATGTGCCACTGATGGTTTATTTTCACTCATAGCCAACACACAACATTTACAGCGGAAGTGCAGTTAAACAACATCTCCACTGAATTGTGTGCAGAGCTATAGAGCAGTTATGGACTCCACTTCCTGTTTGAAAATGATCATAGACACAACAACCATGAGGCAGAACTAAGTACAGTCATTCCTTTTTATTCCCATTTCCTTTAGACCAACCTCTTTGCAGTTCCTGTTTGCTCCGGTCCCTTTTTCAAATCTTTGCTTCAGTCTCCATTCTTGGGCCTTGTTCCTGGCTTCATCACAGATTCCAATCTCGTCCGTGCTGCCCCGGTGTCCCTGCCTCCTTTAACCCTGTGAGCTGAGGTTCAGTGGCTGTGAAGGAGGCTCTCTCCCGATCGATCAGGATCACACAGGACTCAGCAGCGCACCATTTAAAGCTGTTTGTGTTTGGGAGAAGGTCGGAGGAGCGTTCTCTAAAGCGGCCAAGATGTCTTCACGGTGGCAGATTATTCAAGGGAATGTGACTACAGACTGTGCTACAATGTATATATACGGTGACGGGATGAAGCTGTACAAGTTTAGTTTGCAGAGCTTGACTGATGGGTGTTCTGTTGCCAATTCGAAAAACCTCCAATTATGCAAAGGTGTGGTGAAGTGTTTTGGAGTCTCCCATCCCGGTACTTACCAGGCCCAACCCTGCTGAGTATTTGGAGAACAGATGAGATTGGGAATTCTCAAGTAAATAAATATCGTTGCATTATTTATCCTGCCCTTGGTGGTAGGCTAACTTTGGAACAACAGCTGCCACAGACAGATTGATGTATATAAGTCATGTACATACGTCCCCACCACTAAACTAAACTCCACGATTTTAGACATTTGAGAAAAGCTACGTGTGCAATCCAAGAACCCTAAGAACCCAAATATAAAGGTAATGTAGATATCTTTAGCGGCAGAGAGACTACTGACACAATGTTTGACCCTACTTTGGATAACATATAAATGAGGATTATGCTGAAAATATATACTTGAAAGAAACTAGCCAGTATAGTTGGAAAAAATCTCTTGCCCATGAGTCTCTATGAACTGGTGACCTCCCAAACTTGTAGATCTGTAAAACTCCTCAGACTTTGATCAGCGGCTCTTCTCAGACTAGGGTGAACTGTTCTTCGTGGATATGAACAGAACATACAGTGTAAATAATGCATGCTTTTCCCTGGACCATGATTGATTCCATTAGACTGTGTCGGCTATTGTTCTGCGAGTGTTATTTTTGCATGCCGGGTTTTTGAAAATACTTCTTCCCTTCTTGAGTTTGTTGCATTCCGCTTTGAGCACGTCTCCATCCCCTTAAGAGCACATCTGAGTGTTTACATGGTAATCTGTGCTGTTTATTCAGCCTTGACAGTATTCTTACACCACAAACAACATCTCTAGTCATTATTGAAATCAGATGTGGCTGGTGGGCCACACTGCACTATGGGCTAAGACTAAGGTTAGCTCTGTGTTCTCCGTTTGCATAATTTCATCGGCTCCGTGTCGGGCTTTTATCTGTGAGGAGAATTAGACTGTGGGAATGACTACTAGGTGAGGCGTATTCGATCCATCAAAGAATATACAGTCAATATACAGTTACTTCACACACATAAATATATTACTTTGTGTTTCTTGTTTTGTAAAGACATGACTACCATTCTGTGCCATCTACTTCTCCGACCACCACCAGTCTATCAGATTCACACAGTCAAATTGTTTTGCCCAAGGACCCAACAGTATGCAGTGGTCAGAGATTAGATCAAACCAACAACCTAAACCACTGCAGGCCCGGGTCCAGACCAGACTGACTGAGGGTAGAACCAAATGTCAAAGGGGTGGATTTACAACATTTCCATCAAGTGTCATTAATTCATGCATCTGAAATGAGGTTCCAAACACTCTTAAATGAGGGTGCAATGTACCCTTTTGAACCCCTGTAGACCCGGGCCTAAGCCACTGTCACATCTCAGCATATCACTCACAGTGGCAGCTGGTCCGTAAGGGCGGTGGGGCAACGTCTCCACTATCAGTCATGCAAATGTGTTAAAGTTTGCGATAGTTCGATATAGCATAATTTGTTAGTTTCTTTTTTTCTGCGTTTCAAAGTAAGCGACTGGGCTTCTTGGGGAGATACAATATTCTCCACCCCCCCAGAACATTCCACTGACATTAAACTTTAGTATCACCATGGGGCCAAGCAGGTATAGCACCACCAGGCCAACTTACAGGTCCAATCTGGGGAGAAGCGAGCCTTTCCATAGTAAGCATGCATGATTTTCAAGTTATTATTGAGATGTAAAAATAAAGAAATGCTATTGATATGTTTAATGCTTGACTGTGGAAAAGCAATGTATCCACGGGGGCAAGCAGGAGGGGCATACTTCACCAGAAAATAGCACCTTTTATAAAAGTACTGCATATGGTTGAAGTCAAAATCTCCACACCCCTCAACTGGGAAATGTCTCTATTTTATCTGTCATCACTGTAGAAAGCCCCAATCAACAAAACAGCAGCCGCTATCTCTGTCAACACAAACTGCTCATGTGTACGTACTGAACCACTGAGGTTATCCTACAGACAGCTCCATCATGGCGGCCGGTCAGAGGACATGCTATGCTAGCGGGCTCTTCCTGTAACATGTGCTAAATCATACGCACGGACATGACAGGCTCCTCCCCAGGTGAAGGACATCCTGATTCACTGCGGCGCTGCTTTGTGAGCGCGGGCCGTGAGTGATGGAGCTGTCCCGTCGGAATGAGGAGAGCCCGCCCCCCTGTCGCCGTGGGACAGACGGATGGGTCGTCACGGAAACGGGGGCGGATTAGACCAGACTCCGCGGGGCATAATGAGAGAGGTCCCAGGAAGACATCATTTAACAAGTATTTAAAGAGACGCCCGGTGAGAGGGGCCGACCTGCGAGCTCTCTATCTGCATCCTGACAGGTGTGCGACGCGACGGGGGCAAAACTGCAGGGCTGGCCAGGGTTAGTCTTGTGGTTCTTTTGAATAATAATCGTGGTTTCCCAATATAGCCTTGCCATGTCACATCTGTCCTACCTGAGTTATCAATACGGCGTAATCTAGACCTGTCACGATAAGGACTAAATCCACTTATGTTCAATACACTATGGGGAACTTTTTGTTCTTTTTCGGTACTATTGATAGGCCTATTGATACAGTGACATCACGCTGGGATGTTCTACATATATGTCTATGGTGGAATGTTCAGCAGTTACCATGGTCTAAAAACAACACATTTTCAGAAGTCTGTGATTAATACGTGTTTGATTTTTAAAAAAAGGTGAGACTGACTAACTGAAAAACTGTCTAATGCTACCAAGCTTGTGACTGTAATTTTATGTGTGAGAGCCTTGACAGCACAAATCAGCTCACCAGCTCAGTTCTTTAGGGTCAGATTGTGTTAAAACAAAGATCAGACTATAGTTTAACTTGGGTAACAGAGCTTCAGACAGAGCAGACAGATTTGCGCTTTAAAGGGTTGAATAAATAACTTATAACATATAGATTTGTATGTTATTTTTTTATCCTGCTGTAGGGTCATCTTGTCAGTGGCATAATGGCATTCAGTGCAGTGTTATCATCTCAGTTTTCTTAAGCAATGTATCCTACTTCAAAATGTGTTATCGTGACAGGCCTAGCATAATGAAACAACGTCTCTGCTAATTTGACACCTATTAACATTTGGATTCTAATTGGTTGCATGTAAAGTCTTCCTCTTGGAAACTCAGCTGTCTAGTCGTGAACATGGTACAATAGCATGTCATCCAGACTGGGGATCTCCCTATAATTTATTATATGTAGATCTCAGTCTGAAATTAAATAGAGCTGTAGAATAAGGTTCCTTTGATTTCAGCACGTGAAACGAAAGATCATCTATCATTTAAACGGTAAATGGTCATATTTTTTTTATGTCGCGCTTTTCCACCTTCAAGGCACTTTACATCAAGGAACCACTCATCCATTCACACACACATTCAAACAACAGTGTACGCAGACACAACGACACCATTCATCTGTGAGAGCTGGAATCACGCCGCCAACCTCTGGATCTGACCGCTCAACCAATGACGTTTATGTCGAGAGCGGGATTCGAACCACCAACCTTTGAATCAGTGGACAAACACTACCAACTGAGCCGCTGTCACGCCCCATTTAGAACAAAAAATAAATATATTAAACTTCTGTCACCTCTGAACAACGTTTGGTACTTCACACATCGATTCTACAGAAGTCGGGCATGTTTTGTGCTCATAATACACTTACATGTAAATCCCATCAATCACACATATTTGAACTGTGGGAGACCGGGTCCAGACTACACATCTTTGTATAGGAGGTATGGGGAAAGCCTGTAGAAAGCAAGGCAAGGCAAACAAACGAAGGGATTATTCTCAATACAAAAATATCCACAACCGTTCAGTCAATTCAGCATTGTTCATTTGTGCCAGCAGAGAGAAATGAAAATAAACTGCTTTTGTTTCTTGTTCTTAGCTGCCTCCACCTCAGTTTTACGGCGTTCTAAAAATGGTCTGACATCATATACGCACAATCTATTTACTCATTTATGTTTGAATTCATTTTGTTATTTTTCAAACTTACGCATATCCAATCTTTCAGCTTTTCCAAGTCATCCAAATTTGTCTGGTGTTTCTGCAACTAACTACACCACAGCTGGACCAACATTTTGCTTGCATTTGAACTCCATACATTTGTATTTTATGTGGTCTAAAATAATGTTGTGACTTTGTAGAAATGACACCTACATAAAACGGTAGGCGGGATAACAACTGAAATCTCTCCCCAGTGCTTATTATAGCGTTGCCCTGGTTCTTTGAGTGGGACGTGGCTCCATTCTTGCACAGGCGATGATCTCCTGCAGCCTTGTGGCATTTTCATCTAAATATCCAGTTTATCAGATGGACCCTGAGCGTGCACAGTCCCACAGAGGGGCTTACCTTCCCTCAGTGCTGATCCCAATCTGGGACCGTCCCGGCACTGACCTTTAGAGGCGCGCTGCATAATTGACCTGAGAACGGGAGGGCGCTTCACTGTCACAAACCGAACCCGCCACTATCCAATGAAACGTGTGGAGATTTACCAGCAGAAGAGAGCCAGGCTTCTAAATGTATTCACTTCTGCCTGGGCCTGACTGATTACCGAAATGGAGGTTCGGAAATGGGTCTTTTTCAAATGCTCTTTTTACCATGCAGCTACAAAGCCATGTATTCTAACATAAGACTGGAAGATACAAATTGACTCACAGTAAAACATTTGATATTGCAATATAATTTCATTTTTCATGATTTTGATTATTATGTATTTATCTATTTTTTGGGGGTTTTCTTACAACGGAAGTCCCACTGAGAAAACAAAATTTCCTTACCCAATTTTGTTCCTAAATATTTTTGTTTGTTGTAGAAATTGGACACCCCTCCAAACCTACAATGCCACTAGAAAAACATGCAAACATCTATAGAATGTCCCACTGGTCTTGGATTCAAACCCAGTATCTTCTTGATGTGAGGCAGGAGTGCTAATCACTGTGCCATCTAACCACCGCCTTGTTTTGTATTCAGAGGTGCACTATGTTACTTTTTTTGGAGGGTCCGCAACCTGCTTGTCTCCACTAGCAAAGTTACCATTGCTATTCACTGTCTACTCTATGATTTTATAAAGGCACCTTTTGTGAGTCAGCCATTTTGTTTTCGCCAATTATTTCACAGTAACCTTCAAGGACTGAATCGTTGTGTTACATAAGACTATTAGAGAAGACCACTGGTAGAGTAATTGCATCCAAAATGGGCACTCTTCCTCCGGTGAAAAGTATTATCTCCACAATAAAACATTAATACTCCTGTGATCGCAGACAACAAAGAGCTGCGCACAGGGAGGAGGAAGAGGAGGAGGACGCGGTCTGGCGCGCTTGCCAAATGGACGGAGATGGACACGTTTAGCGCCGGGTCCTGACAGGTGGGATCCGGGGTTGAACTCGGGCCCGTAAATGTACAAGCTCCGGCCCACTGAGGGATTTGTGCCGTGATGGAGTGGTGCGGTGGCACGGGGAATACTGATCAGAAACCCTTAGACAATACTCTGGCTCCACACTCCTCTGCAGATCCAGCTTGATAAAAATAGACCCATTCATTCTAACAGAGGGCTTTCTCCAACAACAAGGCCATTTTCAGCCCCAGAATAATGCATTTCCTCTAGGTATTACCGTGGAGTGGCTAAATGGACACGGATGACTTTCAACAAAGCACATTCTGGTTTTAAACTTTAAATCGCCCATTCACTGGCCCACTCCAAAGCTGCACATTTAATGGCTGACTATTCTGGTGATAGAGACTACAGAGGAATATAAATAGCTTTATTTCTGACACTCAATATTCACGGCCCATAATGGAAGAAAGGAGAGCCGTGCTTTTGGACAAACAACAGACACACTTCAATTCAGGTGTATACAACAATATAGTCTCATCGAATGTCGCACAGTGACGAGGTCAGCTTATCTTACACTGACGCTGGGTTTGGTTTGAGGTATTCAAAGAGCAGACGTCCATTTTGTTCAGTTTGTTGTCATCTAGCTTCTTTTTTTTCTTTTTATGCAAGACAGACAAGCATAGTGACCAGTCATATACAGTACTGACATGTGGTGATAAGACAAACTAAGACATAACATGGTTTGTAGACGTAACAACTATTTACAGTTGTATGTGACAAGTCTGTATTGTGTGTGTGTGTGTGTGTGATATTTCCGTGATTTTGGAGGGGGTAAGGTGGGGAAAGCAGGAGAATGCTAGTACTAGTAATTCGTAAGATATAGAGAATGTAAATACATTAATTAATGAGGTGTTGTGATCGGTGAAGCCCAGTTGTTTTTTGTTTTTTTGGGCTGACTCTATAGCAGTATCACTGTGAGCACAGGTAGTTTTTAGATTTTGCCGACAGACTTAAGAACGTTTTAAACAAACGTGCAATTGGTTAACAAAATGGCGACAGTGAAAACACGTTATGCCGCACCACTTTTGTACTGAATATCAGCAAGATTTAGTAGGTTTCATGTATAGCTGATAAGTTCCTTCTTTACTTTGCTTTTGAATAATTTTAACTCTTTCAGTGCTGGAAAATCTGTCTAGTTAGGACTTTTCTTTTAAGAAAACTAAGACTTTAAAACTTTTTTTTAAATCAACTTTTCTGAAGAGCTGGCGACATGTCTGGGGGAAGAAACCAAAGGATTTTTTTTTTCTGTGAACGCTGTCAGAAATATCAACACGAAATTAATGAGCTACAAGAACAGATATTTGCTTTAGAATATAAAAAGAACTTCATCAGGCTCCCAGTGACCACAGTTGCCACCAGAGAAATGGGTGAAAAAACACATTTCTGTTTTACTTCACTTTACGTCACTTTGATTTAATGCATAAATATTAACTGACTGTGTTCTCCTGATGCCTTGTTAGATAGTAATTCTTTATGATCAGATGGAGAATGTAAAAATCTCTAATCTCTTTTATTTCATTTAATTTATGCATACATTGAGTACAGTATATTCACGTTTATTCTATCTCCATATAAGCTATAAACCGAGAGGCATTCCATCCAAAAGTTCACATTTCAAACCTCCTTGTTACACACCTGAATGAGAACATTATGTGCGGTGTCCTGGGTGAGGCCAGTGGCAGGTGTAATGTGCTGCTGTAACCCGCTCCAGTGAACACCTCCTCATCATCATCTTCCTCATAAACTCGTCCAATCAGAGCCGGCAGGTCCAGAACGAGCTCTTTATGGAACTGTCAACAAGCCGGCCCAGTGAAGGAGCACCAGACACAGACATGCCTCGCCACCCCCTCTGCCCCCTCTGCCTCCTGGAGAAATAAACGTGTCCTTGTATTTCCGGTGCAGTTGACCTCCATACATTTGTGTTAAAGGAGGGATGGGGACTGCATTAGGTATCTGTTCTCACCCAGCATCACTGCACACGGCGCGGCCATGCGTCTTTCAAGGTAGTGCGTTTCATGCTGCCAAAGGTCGAGGACAATCTAGTGAACAAAAAATATCACTCAGAATTAATTATGGTCAATTTGGTTGAAACGTCTAGGCTATATATATAAACTATATATGGAAAACAAGTATCTCAAATGTAGCCTGTTTACTGCATCCATCACTAGGGGTGCAAGGACTCTACTCTACTCCCTCTGCAGCTGCTAGTTCTGAGGTTTAGCTACACTTCATGAAGGAGCACTTTTCCGGATAGATTATGACACCTGTAACTGCAAAGTTCTTTCAGCTCTGGAAAGGGAGAACACCTACACAGAATTACAAAAACAATTGAAACCCAACTGAAGGCATGTGTTTGAAAAGGAAACATTATAGAAATTAAAAGCTGTTTTCTGATCTAGTTCATATTAAACGGTTTGCAGAGGCCCTGACTTATTCCTCACTATTCACTGCGATGAGTTTATAAGCAATTTTCACAACTTTCAGAGGCCAATGTGAGTTACCGTCACAGTAACGCTAACAACAACTACCATGCTAATAGTGCACTTCCTGGTTTTTGGACAGTAAAAACGCTTTATAATTAGATACAGATAGCATAAAGCTGTCTCATGTTGACCCTGTAGAGCTTTTACAATATATATGTACTGGAGCAAAACAAAAAAACGACATTATTACATGAAAAAATGTGATCCATCTCCTTTGTACTGTCTTTGTACTTTGCGTTTCTCAGTGGCCAAAGAAATTCACACCAACCTCCCATGCAGACCTCCCAGACCTCACCCCGTCTTCAGAGCATGTGCCTCGGGGTTGTTCCACAGCCTCTCCTGCTTCACACTGCTTCTTCTCCCGTCACCACGGAGACCAGACACTGAGCACACACCTGGACACTGAAGGATGACTCTATACGCTCCCTGTTCAAACACGCTCTGAGGTCTGGTGGGGTATGTGTGGGCGAGGGGGCGGGTTATGTCTGTCAGGTTGGGTGTCTTCACTGCTCTTTCATTTACAAAACGTATGGGCGTAATGTAGACTGTGATGAAGTTGTTAGGGTTGGGTGTTGATGTGATGCGCAGAAAAAGTTGGCCTGTTTTCACAACTTCATGACCTTGCAACTTGATAAAAGAACATTAATGAGAGGTGGTTAAGTGATTCAACAGCCTGTATTTGACTTTCAATTCTTCTATTTCATGAAAACACCACAGAGTATTTTGTGTAAGCAGCTATACGTGGGAAAAAATAAGACTGATATTGTCTACAAAAGTAATTTTTAAAGTAATTTTATTGGATGAAAACCATGTAGAAACTATTGTACACCACTGTCCCGGACAATTGTTTTTTATGTCACAGTTCAACATCAAAGTGGGGGGCTACCAGTTCATTCTGAAACAGCTTCTTTTCTCATGGTTGAAAATTGGGTTCCACCAGAAAGAAGCACATTTTCAAAGAATCAAACCATTTTGTGCTTGCTATTAAGACACCCCATTGTTAGATATATCATCCTAACAGTGATACACTTTTTTTTTTTTTTTGGTTGTACTATTTTGTTGTTGTATGTCTGTTTGTCTAATTGTGTTGTTGTCCCATGTCTTGATTATTTATATTATGTTACGTATGTAACTTTTTCATTTTGTTCGTGTTTATTGCACTAAAATACATGCGTTCTGTGAGTACTGTGAGTGGGCTCTTAGTTGGCCTAGACGGGGGCTTCCTCCTGTTTGTTTCCATAGAAATATTGGCTATAATCATTCACGGTAAGGCATAAAACATATCTATCTTCGAAGTATAGTCTTAACTTTCTATTTCCATTGGGTTGACCCGCCACTTACAGAAAGTTACATACGGTACCTATGTAACTTTCTGTAAGTAGGAAATTCACTTTCTTTATGGTTGCGCATGCCAAACATAGAATTACCAGGATGTAGTTAATGTAGTTGTGAGTTCATCTATCAGTATAGAACATGTTATACAAGTCTATCAGAAGGACAAAGTAACAGCAGGCCCTCAAGTTTGTCTCCATAAACAAACATACATGAACAGAACACCTTCATCCACCCTTCACCAGGTTAAGCACTTTCAAACCTGACCCGTATTTCCCCCTCACCTTTCTCTGAGTGAGTTGTATTGATCGGCAGTGCGGCTCAACGTAGCACATTTGGAAAAGCCTTTCTATCGCGGTGCAGACATAGAAAAAGAGATAATCCTGAGTCCTGACACACAAACCGCGCTGGGCACATCCTCCTCCCAGCCGCAGGAGTGGACCTCTTTAGTTCCGGTGGCAGTTTTCCGAGAGAATGGGACCTGGAGATGACAGCTCTTGACTATCGGACACGCTTAAGGACACTCACCGCTGCCAACAAGGTTATCGGCCCCCTCCGCACACGACCACCCGCTCTGGGCTCTGTCAAAAGGGTTTTTACTCAAGAGGATGGTAAATGGGTGCAACATGAGATTTAGTCTGACCGGGTTAGACTGCAACACACAGGAAGGAGAGGGACAAAAGTACTGCTTATGTATTTTGTAACATATTCTGTTACAAGGGCCAATCTGAGTACTGTATTCTGAATACTTAGAACACTTTTACACCGAGTTGTATTATATTATAGTGGAATTTTTGTTTGTTATGCATTAATTTATGGAATGTATGGAATTTTAGGAAAAACTTTTTCTCACCAATACTGTGCAGTACAAAGCCAAAATTGCATGATAAAGTACCACCATGTATTCTTTAAAGTAACTGTATTCTGAATACCACCAATTAAAAGATCATGATGTGTAGTTTTGGTACTTGTAGTTACTATTCGACACTGGCCAAATTGAGTTTTCCGTCTTATTCCACTCTCCAGACCCTGCTGCATCTGTAGGTGTCGTTGGCTCTGTCCTCGGCCAATCAGAAAGACTTTTACAGCCAGTTATGGTAATGACTTAGGGAGTAGGTTTTTTTTTCTATTTTCCTGAAAACCTAGAAAAATCGCTTGGGCAATTATGCTAGCAGGCTAACATTTTGCTCCTACTTTGATTCTGAAAGCAGGAGCGTCTGGAGCCAATTTAACAGCAAATCAATTCTCCACTAGTTTGATATTGAACCAATCACAGTAGTTTATCTGCACTGTATCGCTCAATATGAAAAATAATTCTCAAATATGTCTCTGTGACAAACTTTTTAATTCATTCATGTCCATGTGTTTCTCTGAATGGCTTGTCAGTCACAAGCACTTGGACTTGACAGGTCTTCTGAGCAACTTCTTTTCATGGGTTTCAGAAGGATGAGAAATTCAAATAGTTGTCATAGCGATTAACAATTTAAACAGAATATTATATCTTTTGAGTGGAGAAAAAATCCTCAAAATATAACATAACAGGAAGCTACAACTCCTGAAGAGAAAAAGAGTCCGTCTTGGCTGGGTAGGCAAGTTGTGATATTGGTTTGAAATTGTTTTTTGAGTTAAAATGGAAAGACACCCTCCGTATTCTTTCAATTGTCGTTGTTGCAGTATTTTTTTTTCTCTCTCTGAGCTTCACTTTGAACTTAATTTTCTGTTTTTCCCTCTTTATTTATTTATTTTTGCAAAAAGAATTATACCCCTATCAAGACAAAACTTCCAGGACATATACATTATTGCGTAGTTCTTAGATTATAATTCTGAAAAAGCTTCCAGACTACAGGAAGTTCTGAGCCGGCAGTGGACAGTGGAGGTCTTCACTGATGAGGAAGAAGAGGCCGGTCACAGCCGTCTGCTCTGATCCATCAGGACGGCTGCTCAATTACAACCCCAGTCCACTGCACACCTCCACGGCAACCCAACATAATTAAGAGCCTGAAATGAGTTTTTCACATGGGATGGTTTCAGTGGGTGAGCACCATTGTACTTGGCAGATTGATATGCAAAAGTACTTTAATATGGAGAAGACAGTAGATCAAGTTGCATTTGGAAACACATCTTGAATACATTTTGGTATGTTCTTTTGGGAACGGGTATGTTATTTTTAAAGGAACACTATGCCACTTTTTCGGTGGAGGCTCTGCTACCTGCTTATCTTCATGGAGATGCTATTGTTTTACCTGGCATGTTCCCCAATGTGACACATTACCAGGCCAGGGTACAGGTCAGATCTGTGGAGAGGCGAGCCTGCACACATAAACTAAGTCTTTCAAGGTTTTTTTGTGATAAAGTTTTTAATAAATGCTACATAAGTTTAATGCCATGCTGTGGAACATGCCAGGCCTACAGGTTAAAATCTATCAACTCATCAAGTTTTTTGCTAAAGAATTGACTTTTTAGAGCGTTTAACCGTGTTATAGTTGTTTCCCCTTCTCATTTACCCTCTCAAAGTTGTATTTCTGCATATTTGAGTAATCTTTAATTGCTTATTTTCAAGACGCCATATTGCAGATCAATCCCCTAAAACTATATGATTTCACTACTGTCCTAAAACTTTATCTCCTCACTCTAGTCTTTGCTTGCAATTTGAACACAGAAGAATATAATTAAAGATCATTACGAAATTTCCCTCTTTTGACAAGAGCAGGATTTTGAGAAACGTTGTACATTTTGCTTTGGTTTGCATGTCTTTAGTGCTCGTTACAAAAAAGTTGGTTTGTCAAATTCTATCATCATTTCCCCAGTCCTGCTGCCTCTCAGACATAAATAAGACTTCTCTGGAGATACTGCTGTCTCCACAACAGTTAGCGGCGAAGAATGCACGTCTTTATACGGGCCAAATCCGCACCACATGTGTTTACTCGGAGGAGGTGGGCCTGCTTTACCTCAGCCACGGTCCAGGAAACTACACCTCAGCAACTCACACAGCCTCGTAGTGTTCCCAATCTGCTCAGAGGTCCACCCCTGCCCCGCTCACCCCCACTCTGGACCTAATGCGCCGGGGTCAAAGGTCAGGCAAAGCTCCTATCTGCTGTCCACACACACCTTAACCCGCGTTGATCCACTCCACTCTGATAGCTAGCACAGAGCTTCTTACCACTATCAAATTTTTTTACTGAGAAAGCAAAATGGAGAGAGTGAAAATGTTCTTTGACTTCTTCTTACAGTCTGTCATTCACAAACCCCTACGCTTGTTGACTATGTTGACTATGAAGCATTTTGTTAAACTCTATAATTAAAAAAATACTGTAATCAACTACTGAAATGAACACATCCTAGTCGTTTACCAGTAGTACATCTTATTAAAGTTCATTGAACGACCCTAAGGTGTGAACTGTCACCTGTCATATTTTGCATTGTTCAAGACCTTAATTGGTGATGTAACACATATTAGCATTAGCTGACTCTCTATTATTTTGTTTTTTTGTGTCTGAGGATGGCGTTAACATATGGACTTAACTAATAAAAGCTCCTCCTTACTGTAAACAACTAGGGTGTGTTCGTTTCAGTGTAGTTAGCTTATCCCTTCAGACACATATAAGGCAGTAACCAGAACCCTGTCAAAACTGAAAAAGCCTCTCGGATGAGCGGTGAAACATATTACCTCCAAACTTTTGTCCACTTGACAGAATTCTGTTTGCGATGCGATGACATCTTTGTAGAATGGGATTGTCCTGAGCCAGCTCCACTGAAGTGCATCCATCTGTAACAAACACTATCTTCACTTTTGCCTTTTAACTGCAGTGCATGTGTAGAATATAACAAGAACAGAATCTGAGTCTCATTGTATCCCTGTTTAGCAGTGGCTGGCTCTTGGCTCGCCTCTTATTAATGTGTCGGACTGTATTTGATGGATCCATTACATGATATAATTGAAAGTAAAGCACTGGGGAGCACTGACCTGCAGCGGATGCATCGTCCCAGCGCACATCAGGCCTCATTTGCATCACTTTAATTGAAAACACACCATTGGCTTTTCTCCTCCACTGGAACGCGGGTCGGGCGAGCATGTGTTCTCAGGTTAGTGTCTTGCCCAAGGGACGTGCGGCGGTTCCACTGCTGTCACAACAGAGCTGCACTTGGAGGAGCACTCCAGAAGGAATTGCTTTGACACTGGAGCTTTATGCCAGAGTATTTACTCAGAGGAAATTGAATTGAAAAGCAAAGCAAACCAGAGCAGTCATGTGTGTTTCCAGGCCAGTCTCAAAGCACTCTGTGAGGTCTGCCAGCGGTGTATGCAATTACAAGTTTATGAGTAAATATACATTCATAACACACTCCACATTTATAAATACTGAATGAAGGAGCTTGATTTTTATGCAAACTTCAAAAGCCCGTGACTCCGTTTTAATCTTTAATGTGATTATGGGTAAGACTGCACTTTTCCTGGATGCAGTTTTAATGATTTGGTGCATTGCCTGTTGAATACCCTCTAGTAATGGGAGATGGTGGGTATGGCAAAATTCCAAAAACATCTGATCTGGCAATGTTCCTTCACCATGACCCGTGAGAGGAGTTTGACTGCAGTCCAGAACACCATTAGCCATAGAAAGTATCCTGTCTACAGGTGCCAACGCGCTCAGTAAGGCTCGCTGTTCACTTTTCTTCCTACGGCAAGGAGGTCTCAGGTCTCTCATTACCTGGGCTGGATGAGGCTTTACTGTGTGGAGTTGGCATGTTCTCTACACTGTGTGGGTTAGCATCCTCCTTGCTTCCTCTACCGCCAAAAACTTGTGTAATCTGGTATGTATAATAGTATATAAAGCACATTGCATCTTTGGGGAGACTTCTAAGATTGGATTCCAGTAGACTGTGTTTACCGTATCATCCAAACTTTGTATGAAATTAAGAAACAGGTAATAGCCTGCTTTGCTTCCTAGTAAAGACAGATCAATTGAGATCGGGAGATCCGAGGCAAATATCGGTAGAGATTATCAACCACTGGCTTCTTTAGATTCTGAACAGTCTGTCGTCATCATCCATGAATAAAACTATTAGCTGATCTCTACTTCCTCACCCTTTATTCTGAGTAAATCTGTATCGAAATACGTAAATAATTCAAGAAAAAAAATGCACTTTTAAACAAATTGACGTGTAGGTCAAACTGTACATTTTGAATAGTGAAACAACCCCAAACTGATCCAATACATTCTGTACCACCGTAATAGAAATTAGGTACTTTTCCCCCTCAAGTTGCAACAAATATTCTTCTATTGACCTCCCATAAAAGTTTGCCCCAAAACATGTATCAATTGTACTTTTTTGCAGTCTTCACACACCAGAATGAAACACATTCTCTTGCTGACAAAACCACTAAACAATCCCTCACTGCTGCTTTGGAGGCCCCAACATCTCTCAGTGATTTGGTTACAATCCGATGATCAGTGGCACCTCTCCTCTGATGTATTGTGGATTCCCTCCGGTCCTGGCGCAGCTGTCCATCAAAACCTGTGCTTTAAAGACTCCTTTAACTCTGTTTGAGGCTCCATTACTGCTGCCTTTCAAAG
>KN484604.1:102129-124115 GCA_000787095.1 Periophthalmodon schlosseri
TCTCTCATTCTTCTCTCCCTCTTTCCCCCTCTCACTATCTCTTTCAGTCTCTCTCTCCCTCTTTCTCTCACATACTCACGTCTCTCTCTCTCTCTCTCACACACACACACACACACACGCACACACACATCAACGTTCTCTTTCTCTCTGTCTTTTTACTCTCTCGCTTTTCTCTCTCTCTCTCCATACCTCCTACATACACTCTCATGTCTGTACAGCTTGCTGTTTTTATGCTAATTTCACTGTCCCTCTCTTCTTTCTCTTCTGCTCTGCTCTTGTCTGTATTGCCTGCTCAGTTTCTTCTCTCTTCTTTCTTTCTATCTCTTATCCTTCCTCTCTTCTGCCTCTTCTCTTTTTCTTATCCCCTCTCTCTACCTCTCTCATCTCTTCCTCTCTCACTCCCTCTCTCAGCCCCCTCTCTCTCACATACACTCTCTTGTCTGCATAGCCTGGTCATTCTCCCCTCTCTCTCTTTTCTTTCTCTCTCCCTCTCTTTCACATACACTCTCTTGTCTGTATAGTCTGGTGACTCTCCCCTCTCTCTCTCTTTTCTTTCCCTCTATCTCTCTCACACACACACATATGTTCTCTTGTCTGCATAGTCTGGTCATCCCCCCCCCCTCGTGCGCTCCCCCCCCCCCCCCCCCTCTCTCTCTTTCTCTCTCTCCCTCGCTCTCACATAAACTTTCTTGTCTGCACAACCTGAGTTCTCTCTTCTCTTTCTCTCGCTCCCTCTTTCACAGACACATGCATTCTCTTTGTCTCTCTCTTCTCTCTCTCTACTACTCAGTCTAAACATAAATCACTTACAGTACTGTACGGAGCTGAGTAGCGGTGGATGAAGTACTCAATTTTGCTACTTAAGTAAAAGTACAGATACAGAGGTAAAAAGTTACTCAAGGAAAAGTAAAAGTATCACATGAAGAAAAAAACTACTTAAGTAAAAGTATTAAAGTACCCGTTTAGATTGTACTTAAAGAGTAAAAAGTAAAAGTATTTCACACAATTAATTTGTTAAAGTGTTAAATGTAGTGATATTGATTAAGAAACATATTTTGTTCAACAATAACAATACAAACCTTGTGATGTCATCAAGTGGCAATACAAACAGTGCACTGTGTTTTTAAATTCCATACACCTTTACTAGAATCATTTGGATAATTTCAACCCTGGAATTTCCAATCTCTACTGAACTAAAGGTAAAATGTTGCTGTAAAACTACCACTACCACTTCATGATGTCACAAGGTGGAACAGAGCATTTTGAGCTTTGGAGATGTAGACAGACTAATAATGAAGGATTACTCAAACATACGTGAATGAAACAAAACACAACTCCAGGTATGTTTTTGATGAGGTAACAGCATTAGAACATGACAAAAAGCTCACAAGACACCAATTTGTGTAATATAGGACCTTTAATATTTCTCAAGAATTTTGTGTATTTATTTTTGTTTGTTCAAAGCAAGATAACAACAACATAATCATATGAAAAGTACTTTTTACTTTTCAGTCCAGTTAAAAATGTAGTGGAGTAGAAAGCAAAAAGTATCCACTGTAAAATGTACTTAAGTAAAGTACAGATACCTAAAAATTCCACTTAAGCACAGTACTTTACTAGTTGTACTTGGTTACCTTCCACCACTGGAGCTGAGCAGTGGAGACACATGTTTAGGAGGTGAGGCTTTGACAGAACTCATTTCATGCTTATTGTTTATTTAATCACACTCCTAATTACTGCAGGAGTCTAATTAACACAGCAGGCACTAGTCCGCAGTACCTCTAAGTCGCCCCGTTTGCACCAAATCTTTATTATCTTTATTATTACAAACTTGTTTTCTCTGGTCCCCGGGTGCTGCCGCTATCAATCAGTACAACAGGCAAAATAAACAAAAGTTGATAGAGATCGGAACAGTAAATATAATTAGTAAAGTTTAGTAAACATGACCCAAGAATGTGCTCTATGAGACAGTGGATCAGATGTGTGCATGATGGAGAGGTTGTCATGGGGAAGAAGACAGGGGCCATCTGGGTAGTGTCAAGGAGATGGATGTGCTGGTGAATACTGTGGGTGATTTGCTGCAGGCTGAACAAAGAACGCAGCACTTCTTCATCTGGTCAGTAAGTTTAGTAAGAGTAGCAGAGATAGGTACACGTGAGGTACACTGACTTTACACGTCTTACCCTCTGATATGATTTCTATGTTCTATGTGTTTACTGTCAAAACCAGACTTGGAGAGACTTATCCATGCATCTGTCTCCAGTAGGTTAGACTACTGTAACGTCCTGCTCACTGGCCTCTCCAAACGAGCCTCAAGACAGCTGCAGTACATCCAGAACGCTGCTGCTGGGGTCCTGACTAGAACCAGGAAGTACGAGCACATAAGTCCTGTGCTCAGGTCTCTGCACTGGCTCCTGTGGCTCAGAGAATGGACTTTAAAGCAGCTCTGCTTGTTACAAGTCTCTCCATGGCCTAGCACCAAAATACATCTCCCACATGTTAGTGCCATATGGACCATCTTGCACTCTGAGGACTTCAGGGACCGGCCTCCTGCTGGTGCCCAGAGTCAGGACTATGTTTATTTATGTTTTGATTTGTTTGTATTGTGGTTTTAATGTCTTTCTGATTCTGTAAAGCACTTTGAATTACTTTGTGTATGAATTGTGCTGTACAAATAAACTTGCCTTGCCTTGTCCTATTTTTATGGTCCTTATAATTTTGGAAGTACCAGAATTTGTACAGGTCTGCAGCCACTGTCTTAAGAATAGCAAGTTTATGAAAAACATCTATTAGCTTGTGTATCATGGCTCCGTCCTGACTGCCCCCTTGAGGCCATGTGTTTAACTGTCTGGGTCTGTGCAGGTGGAGTTGGGAGTGGCTCTGGCCGTGTGTGCGTCAAGGGCCCGACGCAGCACCTGTGTAAGAGTGGCTCCACTCCCAGCCCTTTGTATCTGTAATTTAATTTGCACCTCTCAACACGCACTGAATACTGCCATACACGCACCTACACCCCTGACATTTCCACAGCTCATTAAAATACCTTAAAGCAGACATATTGTGCTTGTGTCTGCTGTATAGTTATAATCTACGACACCCGTGGATCATTATGTTATAACTTGGACATTTTAAATTGCAATATTCATCTAAAACAACTTAATAAAAGAAACAAGTTTGCTGACTTGCGTGTTAGAAAACTGCGGTGCCCAATGGGAGCCAATGTCGCTGTAAATGTCATCGCAACAAAGAATCACACTAAATAAAACTTAAGATGAGGGGAAACAACTATAACACGAAAAAGTCTGTTTTGCGTAATAGGTCCGCTTTAAAGTATTTATTAATTTGCTGAATAGATACTGTTTTAACTGGCAACTGGTTAGAGCCAGATTATGACCTTGTGTTTGCATCATACAGAAGGGTACTTCCTTTATTTATCACAGAAACTCCCAACAACAAAACTGTCCAATATTTAAAGTAATTCTGAAGTATACTCTGGTGCTCACTGCTCTGGTCTGTACAAATCCTCTGCTCATGTTTCAAAACAAACCTAAGACTGGTAAGAATAAAGACTATTTTGTTGGTTCCCAAGTTATATACTGATATTCCATTTAAAATACACCAGAAAGCAGGAAATGAAACTGCTCCTTTGGTGTCTTCACTCCACCCCAGCTTGAACTGAACTAAAATGAAACACAGTGTATGTGCAGATAAACTAAAATATAAACAACTATATTTAAAATATATAAAGTAATAAAAGCCAAAAGTTAAATCTGTCAACTGGACAAAAAGTTGTAGGCGTGAAGATGTTTGGCTGCTCATCCAAGCCGCTTCTTCAGCTCTGGTCAGATACTGGTGGACACTGCCTTATATCTAATTGAGGGGAGTAGCTAACTAGGGAACAAACAGAACAATAGAGCCAGGATGCTAATAGGTGTGAAGGCACCCATTAAGAGCTGAATGAATATGCTAAGTATGACTCCGGCACAGTGTACACTTAATGTAGCTCAATAGACTTAGACTACAAACAGAAACTGTAAACAATAGCTGTTTACAGTTTCAGTGTCGTTAGCTCCTCCCTTCAAATAGATATAAGGCAGTGTCCACCAGTATTTGACCAGAATTGAAGAAGCGGCCTGGATGAGCGGCGAAACTTCTTCACTCCTACAACTTTTTGTCCAGTTGACAGATTTTACCTTTTGGCTTTACTGTGGATCAGACCTGGACGACCGAGGGATTACAGAGATATATAAAGTAATATTTTTTTGGATGAGAATTGAGACTTTTTGATACCTCAGTCAGGATCGATATAACGATATTTTGGCACATGACGGATTAATTTGTACAAGGCCTACAATGTACATAACCATATTCAATACTGCAGAGTCTATATGAGGAGTTTTAAAACATAGTGCCCCCTGTTGAGCTGCATAACGAGTAGAAATCGAGCATTCGACCATGATTAGGTTTGACCTAACGAGTCTGAAATAACCTATAAAATTCACAAGTTCCTTTTGAATTGAACACAAAGATAAATTACCCTGCAGTGCTTTGCTGACATTTCTGTTCTGCTCTCTCCACAGCAGGTGCAGTATGAGTGGGATGGTCACTACTCCAGCACACCTGACCTCTAGGACCCCCGGGCACCGCTGGAGAACAGGGCTCCCAGCAGGCGCGCGCAAGCCTCGGACCACCCTCGTCTCCAAATTACAGCCCTGCAACCACACGGTACCCGGACTAGTCTGAACATACAATCTCCCACTCTCCACTGAGCACCAGGAGACGTCTTTATTAATATTGCATTTAAATAAGCGCTGACATTGTGTGACTTTAAATTCAACTCTGGATGCCTAGAGGAAGGACAGCATTCTGCACAGTCAGGGCTGCTGTTAAGAAACGGAATAAATACTGATTGAATAGTAAAGTATGCAAAGTGACGCGATTCATGGGAGGCAAAGGAAGGCTTGGGGCGAGTTTTTGTTTTCGGCTCGTGATAAGGCAAACTTTAAGTGCCAGCTATTTGCTCCTGGGATGTTTACTCACTTCCCATTTGAAGGCCGTCCCTTATTGTTGGGAGACAAATGTCACCTCCTCCTCTTCGTCGAGTCGCAGTGCCGGCAAAGAGCTGACAGATGCCCGCGTTCATGAATATTCCACACGGCGCTAGTCTCTGTGCTGCTTTGATCTGGATTTCAAAAGGAACTTGTGTCTGTATGCCACTCGGAGTAGGTTCGCCAGCAGATCCTGTTTGTGTGAGGGCAGTAATAGAGCAGTGATGGCTCTGACAGTGTCCAAAGAGCAGACCAAAGCACTCGTCCATGATAATGCCCCCCTGATCAGACACACACTGAATCAGGGCTGGCAGCAGTTTGACCAAGCGCATTTGCCAACTCACACTGTCTGAGATTATTAGATTGAGTTATCTATTATGGGTTTGTTGAGTCTGTCTATTATATTTTTAATGAATTATATTAAAGATGCACTATGTAACTTTTCTGGTAGGGAGTACGCAACTTCTTTGTCTCCATGGAGATGTTGCCGCTTTGCGTGGAATATTCCGCAGTACGGTATTAAAGTTATCCATCATCCATTTATTCAATTGCTTATTCAATACTCAAAAATACCTTGAAGTCATTGAACCATATGCATTCGGACTGTGAATAACCTCTCCACAGATCTGACTTGTGGCTGCTTCAGCTGCTTGTCTCCATGGAGATAAATGGCAAACCGTGGAATATTTCAGGCAAAGCAAAAACATGTCCATGCATCAGTGTAGGACCCAGAGACATGAACCCTTAAAGACATGGCGATAGCATTGTCCATTCAAGTCAAGTCCGGCTATGCTTCCATTGTAGGGAGTATTATACCTCTGATGACACAGGCCAAGATAACAAAGGCGTGATCTGGCAGTGTTCTTGGCAAACCACAGTGTAATTTCTCTCTCACTATTAAAGGAATCCAGAAATATTTTACACATGCGATTCATGCAAAGACAATTGGAATATCTTATAGCTCCTGGACCCCCTGTGTAACTTTTCCAAATATTTCACTACAGGTGGAACATATGGCACATGGCTTTTCCTGCCGCCTTCTCATATACAGTAATCCAACAGTAAACTCCTATTCTCTCCTCTGCTCAGTCGTCGCAGAAACAAAGAGGCACCACCATCTGCGGACTGGCACCGACATTGAGTTCCACCTCCCCACCACACCCCCCTGCCCCCTCTGACCCCGGCGAAACCCAACAGCCTCCTCACACAGACTGCCCTTTCACAGCCATGCCCTTGTATAGTGCCAGCCATCATATAGGGTTCTCTCAGCGCAGTATTTGAGCAGAGAGGGGAGGGGGAGGTCCCAGGGCTCTTCGGTTGCATGGACCTGGGTGGAGGTATCTCGTTTTTGGCCCGCGCGAGTGCTCCAAAGCCCCCGGTGGAGCGCAGCCTTCCCGTTATAGAGCGCTCACTCCAGAGGCAGGCTCGCTGGGCTTGCTCTTTGCAGCACACAATTAATCTTCTCATTATTTGACACCACACCTAAAGAAGGACTTGGCCTAAAAACACAGAGCTCTGGTTAACAATAGAATATGGTAGAAAGATTACGGGCACCGTCTGGTTTAGCTGCATTGTTGGATACATGCAAATATCAGTTTGGGTGAGGTAACGAAAATAGCGTGCACTGCAGAATGAAGCAAATGGATATTTTTAAGCAAGTAACATTGTAATATGGGGCACAGTTATCTGGCAAGAAAAATCAGACTAAACTAGTAATCTGCTAACCCAATAATTAGATCTGGTATGTTTACATGCACAAAACAAATCCAATTATCAATAACACCTGGTGACATCTTGCTAAATTAATGCATTTTTGTAACTGCTGTATTTGGAAGACAAAGGAAAGATGAATCGCAGTCACAAAAACAACAAAATACCTTGCCTTATTCTGCTAAACCTGTAGTTTAGACCTGTAACATGTTCTGAAATACATTTTAGTTCAATTTTTCAGTCTTTTTTGGACGTGTTCAACAGAAACGTATTGTTGTCAGAAAAATCGCAATTAGATGTTTTTCCCAAATTGTTCAGCCCTACTCCTGAAATCAGATTACAATCTGATATTTTATGTGCATGTGAACGTAGCCATAGTTAACAGAAAGACAAGACATATATTGTTCTTGAAAAACCTCTTCGCTTAAGGCCGTATGTGATAAGTGACACAGTGATATTGAGAAAGTGGTTAATCCTCTGCTCTTCACTCAAACTCCGGCGCCCGTCCCTCTCATTTGTGAGATGAAAACATTGCGCATATTTCCTTGACCTGAGGAAAAACTGAGAGATCACTGAAAAGATTTATAGCTGGTGATGTGCACACACAGGATTAAGCCGAGTTAATATGAAGCTGGACCGGAGCCATTTGTGGGCTTTCAACACAAAGATCTGGGCCAAACCCCGCCCCTCGGAGCGCACAAGGAGAACCAATGTCAGCTAATACAGGTCAGCTCTCAGGAAAACAACCACCTTCACTTCAAAACATGCTCAGTCTCACTTGGACCCGAGAAGAGAGATTGTAGAGATTATGTAGGTGAGCAAATATTCAACCATATTAATAGACTATTTCAATTAACACGTGTCGGTAGTAAATTGGAACTATAACCTGGTTTGTATATTTCATTAGAATTGTGTCAATTATTTTTTTTGCTAATCAAATATAACCAACGGACCCACATTCAGACCTGTTGGAGCTAGTTTATATTATTTTGAGAAACGGTAAACAGTCATAATTTTATATAACACTTTTCCACCTTCAAGGCTCAAAAAAGCACTTTACATCAAGGAACCACTAACCCATTCACACACACATTCACACACCAGTGTACGCAGACACTGGGGTGAGGTGGGTTAAGTGTCTTGTCCAAGGACACAACGACAGCATTCATCTGTGAGGATACACACCGCCGACCTGTGAGTCAGTGGATCTCACCGCTCAACCATATTTATGTCAAACGCTCTACCAACTGAGCTACTGTCTCCCAAGTTGAGAAAAGTTGAATTTGATATGTTATTAATGTATTTATGATTAAAATAGACTTTATTTTATTATTTATTAAGATGAAATTTGGCTTTGTAATTTAAACGGCCTAATTTATTCAAATGTATGATGCCATGCTGACCCTGGTCATTCTTCCCCTGTAATCAGGCTTATCTGGTCACCTGTAGAGGCAGGGACATGTCACTTCAGTATTGTTATTGATGAGTGATCAACAGACTTTTACTAAAAAAGTCAACCATGGACATTATTTTTGTTCTTTTAAAAGTAAATGGATGAAGACAAATGATTGCATCTCTGAGCAATGTGAGTTACAAAGCAAAAGAGCACAACAAGACCTTTGCAAACTTATAAACTAATATAGGTAGCCACCAAGATGGTTTAGCTGCAGTAGCAGTAAAAACCTATTAAACATCTGCAATATATCATGATGAACAAAACTGTAATTAGAAGTAGAGGGGTTCCACAGGGGACAGTTCTTGGTCCATTCCTCTTCTGCATATTTCTGAGTCTGGCTGCATTAAAATTCCTTGGAATAAAAAAAAAAGAAGTAAAAATAACAGAGCATCATGTCATTGACCTGTTTATTCGTTTCCAATACAAACATTTATTGCAGCGGGAAGAGTTCACACCAGGTGAATTTTGGATGATTGTTGATGTTTGGGTGTTTCTGCTCACTTTACCCTCTCCACTGCAAAGTCAAATCAATATTACTTTTGCTGTCTTCTGGAGCAGCCTAAACTCCTTCACCACAACCTTGAGACATGCTGCGCACTGTCAGCATCCCACTTCACTCCAGCTCTCTCGGATCTGGAATACAAAAATATACCACTTACTTTGTTCAACTGCCAATTTTAGCGGTTTAGATTTACCTGGCAATAATTATATTACAATTTATATTTAATGTATAAAGACTGTTAAAAAATATAGGTGGACACTTTTGTGGTAGAGGGTCAGCCAGCTGCTCGTCTCCATGAAGATGCAATTTCTTTGCCATGTTCCACAGTATAGCATTTAACTCATTCATCCTGCATTTATCATTATATATGTTTTTTCTTTTGGTTTGACTCAAAAATGCTATTCTAGCTTCTTACTCCTCTCCACAGATCTGACCTGTAACTTGCCCTGGTACTGTCACCTTATCTATCGTTTAATACCACATTATGGAACCTCCTCCAAAAAGGTAACATAGTGCACCTTTAAAATGGCGTTAATTTATTATTTTGTGATTTAATCGATTCTTCAGAAAAAGTGACAAGTCTGAATTATCTGGCAACATATATTTGTCGTTTTTGTTGATAGCCATTAATTACTCTGTGTAGATCATCGCACACCACAAAACACTCAAAAGTATAAGACATTTGACATAGTGACACCCACAAGCCAGAACCTAATGGGCACTTTACATAATGGTTTTAGTAGATTATTATTGTCTAGACATGACCATGTAGAGTCTGGGAATGACTGACAGTTAAGTCACTCAGCCGGAAAATTCAAGAGCGTTCCTAAATCATGAGCAATTTTCCCAAAGAACACTTAAAGCTGTTATGTAACTGCCATCCCCAAGCTGGTCTGTAGAAGCCAGGGCCATTTTCAATCAGCTATACCCTTTATGTCCAAATGGAAGCTAATGCATCTATATGATTTCATTAAACTAGAAGCACGATTAACCCCACAATTTCTGTAAATGCTTTTAACATTAGTTTGATGGCGGAGTAATTTCTATAGGACAAAGTGCAGAAAAAACAGACAAAGGCTGCATAAATGAAGGTAATAATGAGATTTGGCAGCATCTAAGCTAACGGCAGACTGGTACAACTATTCAGCTGCTAACTCTGATCACTGTCTGTAAAGGACATTGTATTTTTACTTAGTTTAATTGGCACAGTTTAATGAAGAACCAAATCATTTTTTTCTTTCTATTTTTTTAAATTGAGAGTAAAAATTGAACTTCAAATAATTGTGAATTCTTAAAGCAGCGGTAGAGCTTCATGTGAATATTAACAATGAACCAAAGGGGTTATGAGAGCAAGGAAGGTGCTGTAGCCTATTCTTATTCTTATTCTTACTGTCTTAAAAAACGTGAAAGTTCATTTTAAACAGATGGCAGCAGTCCAAAGTTATTCCTCACTTAACTTACGCAATCCGAGCACCCTAATTACTCACCGTGATGAGTTTGTAAGTGCTTTTCACAAGGCCAGAGCGGAGTTTTGTTGTCACAGTAATGCTAACAACAACTAGCATTGTAACTGTGCACTTCCAGATTCTCAGACCAAAAAATGCTTTATATTTAGATGCAGACAATACACAGTGGTAGCATTATGACCTCAAGATCTGTTTATACAACATATCTGTACTGGGGCAAGACAAATTTTGCTAAAGTACATGGGGGAAAAACAGGTTACCGGCCCTTTAAGTGTATATCTAGAGTCTATGTCTGAATGTATATTTCCCCATTGCATACTGCCATGTTCTATTCCTGGTTATATTCAGACATAGGCAGTGGTTTATGATGTGTTCTCCCTGTGCGACGGAGCTGGCTCTACTGATGCAGGGCTCTGTTTGAACGGGCACACTTTACATATCACAAGAACACATTTGGTTTCTGAATACACTGTCCACTCTGAAGCTTTGTCCCAATACTTCACTGCTCCTCTATACAAAGATATTTTAATACCATGTTCCTCTACACCCGGCCTGTTGGATATATTTAACACAATGTAAAGGTTATAGTTTCTTAAGTCAAGGACATAAATATTGAAGCGTATGTTAATAAAATGATGGAAACCAGTGCTGGCAGAAGGGCTGCAGCTCAGGGCTGTTTGTGGCCTGCCTTTGAAACTCTAATGAAGACCTCCTGACAGAGACTGGAGCGTGAAGGATCTGCCACACAGGCCTGCAGAGAATTAAAGAGAATACATCATCAGTAGAAGCAGGGCGCACAGATCACAGATACATGCATCATAGTAATCATATTTAATCACATTATGCTAATTTCATGTATTTTTACATTTCACTTTTCCTTAAGTAGTCAAAACTAAAGATTCTAAACAAAGATACACTTTTAGGGCTGCGCAAAAAAATATAATTATTGCAATATTGGCTGCACAATGTTCTATATTGTAATACCATAAAGGTTTGGCTAATAGGCTTTTGACAGAAATGGACAGTTTATTATTAAAATGTAAAAATATATATGTAAGTGATGACTACTAATTTAGCCTAGTCTGTTATGTTGTCAATTTTTATTTGAATTAAACTGAACTTATTGTGTCAATACCTCACAATACTAAACATAGTTTGTGAAAATCACTTTGTTTTCTCATATCACACGGCGCTAGTGCAGCTACATATGAGGGGGTGAGAGCATGGACCGGCAGAGCACCCCTTTGTTGTGATGGCGTTTACAGCGACGTAAAAAGGGCTGGAGGTAATCGGCTCCTAATACCTCACTGGCCACTGTCATTGTCTGATTTGGAACCTTATCCGATGTGGCATCGTTTTTCAAACTGCGCGTAGCCAGATACTTTGGTGCAAGCGCTGAAGCTGCTGTAGTAACTGTACTTAGGACAAACCTCATTGTTGAGATTCGTTCGATCAGATTTACTCTAAATTGTTACTTATAAATACTTCCTCAAAGTCCATGAAAAGTATGTATTTAAATTGTTAATAAACATTAGAAAACGGAGCACAGCTTTTAATCTGACTGCACAATTAAAACTAACTAACTTTGATGATTACGATCAAATACAAAGAATAAACTTGGGGGAAAAAAAGTCAAATTGTCAAACTTTGATATAGAGATACATTTAAGATGAGCAATATGTGTGGCTACAGCAGACAGAACACAAAATAAACCAGTTAAACGAGTTAAATAAAAAAATGCCAAATAAGACCGTTGCCAAATCGGCCAATGACAGGCTTCACAATTTTCCAACCAGGAAGTCAGTGGAGATGTTTCTTTTATTAAGTTGTTTTAGATCACTATTGCAGTTTAAAATGTCCAAAATACAACATATTGATCGAAGGGTGTCATAGATTATAACGATATAACAGACAAAAGCACAATGTGTCTTTAAAGAAACCATGAGATAATCTGTAAAAAAACAAACAAAAAAAAAACCAATAATTAATGGCTCTAGATCAGTATCCATTTTTTAGACATCAGTGATTAGGACCTCGTTGTGCACACCGCCCCTCCCTTTGTTGTCTCTGTGCTCATTAATCCAACAAGGAGTGGATCCAATCGATGTCGTGGCTGTTGTGGAGGAGCAGAGACACACAGTTACCCGAGCATAGTGATTGACAGCAGCACAGCCATCAATATCAGGGCTAATCAGTGTGATGGCTGCTAATGAAGATGTTTAGGGCGGGCCTCAGCTTAATGCACTGCAGCAGGACTCTACAAACAGAATATGTTAGCTGAATATGTTAGCATCGCTGCGCATTCTCCATGTTCCTGGATAAAGACTCAATAATGTTGAGCCAAATCCTACATCTCCAAATCACGTCCGTCACGCTCTGCCTTTTCTATTTGTGAGATCTATTTTTAAGTCTTTCTCCAGATTCACATTTGCACGCTATTAAAAGTGTAATATCTCCATGAGACAAATGCAGTGATGATGTTTTCATTTTGAAGTGGTATTGTGTTTTAGTGGTTCATTTGATTACTTGGCTTTACAAAATGACTTTTTTGTTCTTACGTGTTACCATACGCAGATACTACTGCCCAATGAAGTTCTTGTTTCTATTATAATCTATGCCAATCTACAGTAGTAACTTATCTGTCTATGGTAACAGTAGCCTTCAGTAGACAACAAACCAGGGGTAGAGAGCAGGGTGAGACATTCAGATCTGTCAGAGGCCAGATTGATGGTAGGTTATGTAACTTGGCCTGCATATGCACTGTGGATCACTCGAAGGTCGTAGGATCGATTCCCATCATTGTCATGTCTCCCCTGCCTATGTGTAAATGAGTGATTGGTGGTTGGAGGGGTCAATGCCGCAGATTGGCAGTCTCACTTCTATCAGTATTCCCAGGGGCAGTTGTGGCTACAGACATATCTTACTGCCACAATGAATAAAAGGTAGTCCTTCAGGTCATGGCTCAGATCTAGAGAAGTTTTCCTGACGCACTGCACTGTGGGTTTCTATCAACTATGAAGAATGGGTCAAATTCTCACTGGGGACCATTGACTGTATAAAGAAGTGGACTAAGTGAGTGTGACGTCACCCATAGCCCATGCCTCGGGGAGAGAAGGCACCTGATTTGTCTGTTATTAATGTTCATATCTTGATTTACGGACACAACAGCGAAATAAACATGAGCCAGAAGCGCGCACATGATCACTTCCTATTTGCTATGTTATTCCACTATGGGACCTACATGCATTCAAATAACACACGAAAAAAGAAATTAAACATCTAAACCATAACTATTACTTTGGACCTCAAGGACTGCCTATTTTCTGTGTGTAGAGTCCCACAGACCACAGAGTTCAACCACAGGTCAGATCTCCAGCGCTCTCTGGACGTGTAAAGTGCCTCTTCTTTCTACCTTCACACTGATTCACCGGGTGGAGCCTTTCCTCTTGTCTCCTCTTCTCTCCTCTGATATGGCATTTTTCCGGCTGCGGGTTTCCGGCTCGTGTCCGGGAAGGGAGGCGCGATCCGGCAGCGCCCCCAACCCTCCCTCCCCCAGCTTCCCGAGTGCCTTAATAACATCCCAGAGGCACAGATGAAACGGGCTCTCCGCTGCTGTTTATGGAGCGGCGCGTTTGAAGTTGGGCTCAAGATGTCTTCATTTCTGCTCCCGAGGAATGTTCCAAGGCCAGAATGTGATGCCGATCGGAGCGAAGGGGGGAGGGCAGACAGACAGTTGGGTATGCTCCCCCCTTCACCCCTGCTCAAATCCCAGACAGGAAATCACTAGTGGACATATCTGGTACTTTAATATTTCGTCCATGTGCTGTCTTTGCGTTCTGAACCGTGTTGAACCAAGGCTTAAAACCTCTTCGCATTCGGAAAGGCCTGCTGTTGGGACCTGTGGGGACATTATTTATTCATGGGGTTCAGGCTGCCTCCTCAGAGCGGGCTTCTTAAGTCTCTGTATGGAGGAGGAGGAGCTGAAACACCCAGTGAATTTCTGCTAATAGTTTTCAAGGTAAATTCAGAACAAGAAGTAAGACTGGTCATTAGTGAGGGACTGCAAACTGGTATATATTGGAACTGCAGGTTTGGGCAGGAAGTAGGAGGGTCCACACAGCACAGCCATTGGTTAAATAAATTATGTGTTTTTGAGCATATAGAGCTGCTTTAAACCGAAAAGTACTGAATTATCGTCACAGAGACGAAGTACAAGTTCAAGTCAAGACCCATTTTTGTCCTCACCCATGGTTCAAGTACACTGCAGAAAGTGTGTTTTGGGGGGCTGTCGTACTTAACCCATTTGGGCCTATTAAAATAAGCTTGAGTTTGCAAAGCCTATGGGTACGGTTTGTTTGCTCTGGTGTGAAAACTGACCAGTGCTCCAGTCACACCTTGATAACCCAATGTGGAGCGAATATCCAACATATTTGAAAAATCCAAACATCACTAAAATCTGAAGTAGCTCTAGTTTTGTTGACAAGTGGCAGATCAGGTCATCATTCTGGCCAACAGACAAGTGCAGTTTCTTGTTGAAATTGTCGGTTCTTTTTTCCGCGTATTTGAAACGCACAGCCATCTCAGGCACGGAGAACATTCTATTTTCTTTTGGTTCACTTCATTTGACCTGATATGTGATGAGACCATGATTCGCAACAAATGTTTAAAGGGCACATATTACGTACGCTATTTTCTGATCTATGTTATAATGATGTTTTCTCATCACAAACATACCTGGAGTTTTGTTTCATTCACACATGTTTAATGCCCTGAAATTTCTGATCTCTGCTAAAGGTAAAAGGAGCTGTTAACTTGAAAACTACTGGCTCATGATATCACAAGGGCATTTTGAGCTTTGGAAATGGAGACAGACTAATAATAAAGCATTACTCAAACGTGTGAATGAAACAAAACACAACTCCACGTTTTTGATGAGGAAACATCATGGCTTAAAGCTCACGAGCTCACGAGAGTTCATTTTGCGTAATATAGGACATTTAAACTTTTATAACCCAGTAGAACCTATTCACCAGAATATGAGGCAAGAAAACACCCTTATAATTTTGGCTACAATAAGTAATAGTAAAGCATTTCCATGTTCCTGAATTCTTGGTTGGAGCGCCCCCTATGATGTTACACTCGCCTTTTACATTGAACACAATTGTAAGTTGCTTATTAAAAGCATAGACAAAAATCAATATACTTTTTGGTTCGCTGTTCTCAAAGTTAGACTGTGTTGGTATCACTGGTGTGTTGTGCCTCAGGTCCATCTTCCATCTTCAGTTATCTCTTCAATGATCCTACACTTTTTTTTTCTACTTCCAAAAACTTTGTCCAGCGCGTTCTCCTCTGCTCCTCTGTCATAGCTGAGTCAGTGCCTGTGTCAGTGTGTAGTCTCTCTGGTCACTCCTCCCACTGCTACAGATGGTCAGTTAGCCATCGCCACCGGGCCTGACTAATTCCCGCTGTGTCCACTTGAAAGACTACGGATGTGGACAGAGAGGAGACAAACTGTGCTCCATAGAACTCCTCTCTAGTCACTGTAGTTCAAACAAATGTACGGCTCAATATTTAGGAGATTTTATGTCACGCTATAACACCGTGTTCTTTCATAATGTCATATTTTCTTAATAAAAATTCACGCCGTTTTGTTTCGTTCGTGTATCTTTGAGTAGTGCTGCACATTTTGCCTCCCTCAAATTGCTTTCTTAATGCCAGGTGTATTATAGTTTTTCTTATTTTTATATTTTTCAGAAAGTGCTCTTTAGTGTTTTGAAAGTCCATACACCTTCACCAGACTCACTCAAATCACATTAGAGCATAAATTATAATGCTGTGTCTATGTGTTGTTGTCAATGAAACTGCTGTTGTATGTGACACTTGGTTGTTATGCCGACAAGTTTATGTGAAGGTTCTATTGTCAGTTACTGGTCAGTTAAGAGAAACTGAGACGGCCGTTGTTTTGTGCTTGTTTTGGTGTGAGTTATGGCCTACAGTAGCCCTTGTGGTCAGAAAATAAACAACAACAACAACAACAACTGTTTCCTCACACCAGAACGCTACAGTATGTTATTCTCCTCCATTAAGGGGTAACCAAAGCCATGAGAGTTCACGCTTCACTGCTATTGGTTCAATCCACCTGTCACTCTCTCAGAGCATGACAGAGGCTAAAATCACTAAATCCCAATATGATGATCAACAAAATAGAATATCATCCATAGACTGTGTAAAGAAGTGGATTAAGTAAGTGTGACATCACCTATAGCGCTCGGCTCCTGTGAAATGAAGCTCATCGAGGCTGGAGCAGTTATAGGGGCCAATTCGGAGCCCAGTTGCATATTAGGAATTCCGACTGCGAGTGTCATAGCAACCAAAGAGCCAATCCGAGCGAGGGCTGTTGAAGTCATGCCTCTTCCTGCTCACACAGCTGGTTTAGCAGGGAGCGGGCGCTTAGCAACGTTATATCTTGAGTTACGGACACAAGAGTAAAATAAAAAAAAAAGTTTGCCCATGCTAACTTCCTATTTGGAACGTGGCGGCTAGCGGGTTAGCTATGTCCCTTTATATATACAGTCTATAATATCATCACAAAATTAGACCACCATATCGCCCAGCTCTATCAGAAGCTATTGTTTTTAGCCTTGTTTGAACTGCTTCACTACTTGCCAGCAGAGTTCTTGCGCCCTCTGACGGCAAGCGCATGATTTTTAAGCCCTAAAATTACAGCATAATACAATTACAATAAACCAAACAAATTAAAATGACTTCAGTGCGTATTCATTCTGAGCCTCCCCACTGCACCCATGTTTCCACTCAAATGAGCGCTAATTAAGATGGTCGTCAAAGCAACAAGCTCTTTTGTGCCATCTCCCGCATTTTCAGCGATCAGCATTGTGCGGAGGAGAAGGGAGCACTGTTGGTTTGGGTTTTGTTTGTCACGTGCTACTAACAAGCTCTCCGTGACAGCCAAGTGCGTGTTGTGTTTTTAGAACAAGGAGGAAGACATGGGTGGGGTCAGTGACAGTAGTGCCCCCTCTAGTGCCCCCTGGAGCGCTCCCTGTTGCTTTGACAAGATCTGAGGCTGATTACAGAGCAGAGGAGACAGGCTAAGAACCGAGGAGTAGGGATTTGTCAGAGGGACATACATCAGTCCACATGACAGCTCCATGTCTGGGCTAGTGATGGGAGGGAACGTCTACGATTTTCCGATGGCTGGAGCATCTGGTTTAATTTTTTTTTTTTTTTTTTTTCTCAAAGCGATCCAGAGTTTTGATTTTTTTTCATTCAACCATCCAGGTGTGACCATTTCTACAGGCTGAGAGCTAAAAATGGCCTTTCCATAGGTTTCAGAATGATAAAAATGATGTGTCATAGTGATTAACCATTTCAAACTAAATATTATCTTTTGAATGGGAAAAAAGCCCTCAAGGTGTTGGATATAACTTAAACCTGAAACCCATGAATTCTTGCATTCTACACTATACGATCTCTCCCATCCTCCTCCGTCTTGCTAGGGACAGATTTTAAAGCTACTGTTTTTAGTCACATTTAACCTGCTTCATTTCCCATTGTTTCCCCAGTATAAGACCATATGAAACTACTTTTAACTTTTTTATGAACTGAAGTCAGGACTGTTTAACAGATTGTATTAATTTCTACAACACAGTACATTTTAAAGTCATAAAACGTGAATTATCAACGCTAACTTTGTCCAATGCTTTTGAATGGGTCTGGCATCTTTCTCTCTCATTTGCTTGTCTTTTATTGACCAATGACTGTTTCCATGTTTGATGTTCTATCTTTCTTTTGGCTGATATACGTTGATATATTGGCATCAACAATTTTGTGAAGCCCTGGGAGGCGACTGCTGGGAGTCTTCATAAAATAAACTGATTTGAATCGATATACTTTTTATTGTGTGTTACCAACTTACATTCTGAGGGATAGCGGGACAGAGAGGACTACCCAAAATATACTCATTTCGTCTTTTTTGTTTCTATTTTCTACATTATTTTGTGTATTTTAATGTATATTTGAGTTTGAGTTCCAAGTGCCATTTGAAAAAGTCATCAGAGGCTTGCAGTTCAGTCTTAGATTTGTAATAGTTCCAAACGCCAAATCTATTTTACTGTTACCAAAATACAATTCCATCCATTCATCTTTGTCAGTTTTTCAAAACTATCAGATATCTGTTTCCGCTATTTTGAATGTGAGTAATGGATCACACCCGGAGGTCGAAGGTCAAGGAAAGGACACCATGTAATACCTCTCACTGGGAAGTAACAGCAGCTGATGGAACATAATTGAACCCATGAATTACAATTACTGCCACATATTCATTTTAGCCTCTCGCTGAGACTAACGACTATGATCTGCTCATCAATCAGAGAAATATGGCCAAGAGAAAGTCGTATTTATTTCATTAGCTCCAGCAATCAGAGATCCATTATGGTACTGTGTCACTTTCGAGATTCAAACCCAGCTCTGCATTCACCTTCCACACAGTATAGCAGTGATTCCCAACTTTCTGTTTAGTGCCCCCGAACTTGGAGACGAGGCAAATAAACCTGTTTTGTAGTATATTCTCAATTATTACTGTAATATTTTCTCGTTTTCAAAAATTATTAAAGGCACTGCACCTGATTTTCACAGTCTAACCGTCTTTATAACTAAACTTTAAGTGAGCACAACCAGTTCATTTTAAACCGTTTGCAGTGGTCCTGATTCCTCACTTTCATAACCTTAATGATTCACCTCAATGAGTTTATAAGGGTTTTTCACAACTTTCAGGGCCAGAGTGGAGTTTAGCATTCACTGTAACGTTAACAACAACTAGCATGCTAAGAGTGCTACTTCCTGATTCATGGAGGATAAAACACTTACAACACTAACACTAATTATATGCAGACAGCACACAGCGTTTTGACCCTAAGAGAAGCTTAAAGGGCTTATATTACACTATTTTCCGATCTATGTTCTAATGTTGTTTCCTCATCACAAACATACCTTAAGTTGTGTTTTGTTTCATTCACACACACAAATCCTGCATATTTAGGCTGATGCTTCTCTCAAACAGAAAACACTCTGTTCCACCTTGTGATGTCATGTGGTAATAATAGTGCTCCACTGTGTTTGACTTGAATCATTTGTATAATTTCAGCCCTGGAATTGCCAGTCTCTACTGAACTAAAGGTAAAAGGAGCTGTTAACTTGAAAACTACCCCTTCATGACATCACAAGGTGGAACAAAGCATTTTGAGCTTTGGAGATGTAGACAGACTAATAATAAAGGGTTAATTAAACATGTATGAATGAAACAAAACACAACTCCAGGTATGTTTTTGATGAGGAAACAACATTATAAAACACAACTCAGGTATGTTTTTGATGAGGAAACAACATTATAACAAGGCTTAAAACTGACAAGAGTCAATTTTGCGTAATATTGGACCTTTAACTACTGAAAAAAATGGGTACAGACACTTAAGATATTATGATATTGATGTCTAAAATCCTTCAAAACATTTTTAAAGATATAAAAATGGTTCCAAGAAAATTTGTATTCAAATATTGCATAAAATGTTGTCTTCATTTTAATCTGACACGATTCCGAGTCCCCTCCCCCTGCAGTATAATGTCATATATAACCTACTCCTCTGACACACAAATGAGCATTTATCCCCGTCTCTCCACATCTCCATTCCTCACGCAGCCCGAGTTGAGGCCGGACTTTTCAAAGTGCCCTCGTCGCCGGATCCATTTTCTTCTGAGGCTCAGTGTGACTGGATGGAGGATTTGTTTTGTTCTGGCGCGCGTCCCCGGGTGCGTTCAGAGGAGAATGGGAGCTTTTTAGTGGCGGCGCTCCGAGATGATGGGGTGATTGATGGGTGCAGGGTCTGTGCCGAGAATTCCGATGCCGGGTTTTGATTCCCGCTCCCCGTGGGACCAAAGGAGAACGAGCGTGTTTTTTATGACAGAGGAGGACTTCCACAGCACAGGGACGCTCAGTACACAGCACTGTCCACACTACACACACAGAAGGAGCCGGGTTACTGCATGTATGTGTGGACTGGGAGTTTACATAAAGGACACATTAGAATGGATTTGGTGGCGAGGGTATTTCTGGATTTTACTTTCAAGATAACTGATAAATTATAGTGTTGACTGACTCATAAAGACTGCACTAAAAGAGGAGGCATTACACTTTTACGGGGTACTAATATATTACATATTTCGATAGTCATGTTACCTTTCATTGTTTTAATTAGTTTCAGTTCAGTCCTACCTCCCCTTGCTCTCCACACTAAGTGACTCCCCCTTCAGAGTGCCATCACAACACAGTCAGCGTGCATTCCGCTAACTACACACCGCATCAAGTTTGTGAAGGTGTAGTGCATTGTTTTGTATCCTGCTTTTGTATATTTATGAAAAATGGCGGGAGCATGGGTTACGTAGGCTCGTGGGCGGAGTCTTGTACAAGAGGCATGGGCTCGTACTCCTAACCGTGAATGGATAACATTTAAAACCACCTCAGTTTTTGATGAGAGAATGTTATAACACGGTAGAAAGCTCCAAAAAGTCAATTTTGCATAAATACACAGACGTCTGGTACGTGCCATGGTTTCAAATGAATGTGAGAGTTTTCAGCTCTTGGGAAGTACAGTGCCTCTGCCTACAATATTAGTGATAGAGATATTAACAAGCAGAACCTTCTCAACATTTTTGTAGTAGCTTGTGACATAATGCTGACAAATATAAGCTTGACCACACCTTTACAGAAATTGAAAGTATCAAGGATGAGAACAATAACTGCAATGAGAGCCACGCTGTTCTGTGTCAGCAAAGCCAAAGTCCAGGGGGTCCACAGTACACAGACCTGGCATTTCAAGTGTGTTGGACTGTTGGGGATTGTTAGGGTTTATAAACAGTATTTTGGATGAAACTGTGCACTTTATATTCAATTCTTACTCAATTTATTTTTGTACAGCCCAAAATGAAAACAGTAGTCGCCTCATAGGACTTTTAACCAACATTTACCAACAATTCGAGAAATTAAACAATGAGAAAAGACAAGCAGAATGATCAACATTCCCTAAGTCTGTAATGTGCAACCATAGACTGTTTAGATAAATGGACATAGCTAACCTGCACTGCACTCCATGGACACGCTTCCGGCTCCATCGACTCCAATTCACTTCCTATCTCTGTAACTTTTCTAGATATGAACATTAATAACAGACAAATAAGGCGCTTTCCCCAAGGTCGCTCCCGCTAGCGTTAGCAACAGGTTTGATTGACTCCCTGCTAAACCAACGGGAAGGGGCGTTACCTTCAGCAGCCTCGCTCCGGATTGGCTCTTTGGTTGCTATGATACTCGCGGTCGGAATTCCAAATATGGAACTCGGCTCCAAATTTGCCCATATAACTGTTAGCCTCGATGAGCTTCATTTGACAGGAGCAGAACGCTCTCAGTGACGTCACACTCCCTTAGTCCACTTCTTGATACAGTTTATGTGTGCAACCAAGTGTGGGAAAGACCTTACAGACTGTCAGGAGGTAGGACCCCAAATCACTCCAAATTCTCATGAACTAATCCTGGAAAGGGGTGCATATGTCTCATAATTACCCCTCAGTGCAAGTAATTCTCCCTTTTCTATCTTAAAGAGGAGTACATCAGTCCTCAGTCCACTCCACACTCCCTGGCCAGAGCACATACACGCAGTGAACACAGATGTAGTCAGTGTGTAAAGGCTCCATTTAGCAGCGACGTGCCTAAGAGACGGTGCCCCCGGGGTGGGCCTGGTAGA
>JACM01071549.1:0-30336 GCA_000787095.1 Periophthalmodon schlosseri
CATGCACAAGCCTCTAAAACAACTGGCCATGCTTCAAACAGACAAAAGTGAAGGGAAAACAGGATTATTTGGATATATTTTGTTACTATTTGCTTACTTACATACTTTTAACACGCGATGATTTTAGATTTTATTGGAAAAGCACTGCTTGCCTTGATTGCCCTGACCATACACCACTGGTGTGTCTTTAAACACTACAATGAGAAGTCACAGGTCAACAGGAACAGGCACAGAGCACTGATTGGGCATAAACAAGATATTCAGGCTGCTTTGGGGATAATTGTGTATTGATTGTAAATAATGGAGGAGCTTTGTAGTAGATTATAATAATGTAATGCTGCCTTTTCTGCTCTGGATGAATGGGTCTCGCAGGACTAAGGTTGGCGGAGCACAAAATGACCCACAATATTGAAATGAATAGCTCAACCACCCTTTAAATATCAATGTGATACAATAATGTGTAACTTCATTAACTAGACTGGGTTAAAAGGGTTTCCTTTTTAGCACAGAGTTATCAATCTCAGGCCAAATACCTTGTGAATGCAAATATATGTATACATTTGTATATGAAAACAGCTCAAAATTCAAGTCTTACATTTTAACAAGTTACCACAAGGTTAGATCAACGTAAATAATGTGGCCTAAGTAGCATTTTTTCCACACTTTCCTTTAGGATTTTTACTGGCCTTAGTGGCAGAGGTGGGGAGAGTAGCCAAAAATATTACTCAACAAAGAGTAGCATTACTTCAAAGTAACATTTCTCAAGTAAAAGTACCAAGTAGTGGTCTAAGAAATTATTATGGTAAATAGTCACATTTTTATATAGTGCTTTTCCACCTTCAAACTGCTTTACATCAAGGAACCACTCACTCATTCACACACACATTTATACACCAGTGTACACAGACACTGAGGGCGAGGGGGGTTGCCCAAGGTCACAACAACAGCATTCATCTGTGGGAGCTAGAATCACACTGGCAACCTGTGGGCCAGTGGATCTGACCTTATGTCAAAAGCGGGATTCGAACCGCCAACCTGTAGACAACCTGTGGGCCGTGGATCTGACCTTATGTCAAAAGCGGGATTCGAACCGCCAACCTGTAGACAAACGCTCTACCAGCTGAGCTACTGTTACCCATTGTTATTCTTCTTATTTTTATTTTTTTTAAAGAGTCAAAAACTATTTAGGGAAACTTCTACTCAAGTAAGAGTCATTTTAAGTAACTGTGAGGACACAATACATACATCTGATTTGTATTTTCAAATTAATGTAATTAAAAGGACAAGACAATAAGACTCAAAATATGGTATTTTCCAAGGATAGACAACAAAAATTCGAAAAACTAAATCATATCTGAAGGAGCGTCATAAGAAACACAAATGTTCAAATCATTTCATATTATCAACATCAGGCTTTTGTCACTTGTAGACTAGTCGGAAAAGTTACCAAAACCTTCACTCAAGAGTGACGTTCAGTACTTCCGTCATCCATGTTATAACAGTCATCCATCTCTCCACGTGAAACTAGCACAAATCTTTCTTTTATGTGTATTTTATTGTAGATTCACAAACGGTATTTTATCTTCTGCCCACTCCACTGAAAATGCCACGCAATGCAGTTGTCTTTGAGAACTTAAAAAACACAACTGCCGGGGAAAAAACAGTGCGTCCAAAGTGCTCTGGACTTCTATAGAAGTCTCTCAAGGGACTGTTGGATGACACTATACAGTATACGCTTTACATCAGCGAACCCCCACCCCACCCCAGCACTTTTATATACATAACCCACTGAAACCACCATTCCTCCACTCTTGAAACCCCCTTTGCGGCATATCATCTGTATTTTTCATGTGCTACTTCAGTGATATAAATTGCCGCCGCATCAGTCCGCATCATGGCGGCCGCGGTGAGAGACGGACGAGACGAGGGAGAGAGAGAACAGGAGCAGGCGTTTGTCAGGGATATTTATGCACCAGTAATTTCTGGTTCACATTTGCTGCATGCATCTATCTGCTGGAGCGCTCACATGTTTGAGGGGGTCTGCAGCAGAGGTCGTAGAGGAGCAAGGATGTGTTTTTAAGCCCATGAAAAAGTAGAGTGGTTTTCAAACTATGGTGCTCGTGTAGTAGAGGGGATGTTTGGGTACTCATTTTTTTTTTTATCTTTGTTAATTTTTTTATTTATTTAGCTGTGACAAAATATAATTACCAAACAACGCCACCTAAGATAAGCTCAGGACCTTAAACTGAGGCACGCAAGTTTGTTGTCCAGTCGACAGAGGCAAGGTTTAAGTTATTCACGTGACAGGATTTATTCTTTAAATGAGTTAGCTTGAAATAGTTTTTAACAGTTCCATTGTTGTACTTCGTTTCACCCGTTCATCATCACAGTTCATACAAGTTTTTCTTGAAATTTTTAGCGCATCGAGGACAGTTCATGGTCTCAACAAAAAGGGCAAGATCACACCAAAAATCAAGACCACAGGCGCTGTATAAAGACAGGTTACATTACATTAGTGAAAAGCTGATGTCTACAGTGGGCTACGTTTCACCCACGAACCAGGGAATTACACGACTCTGACACAAACACCACCGCCATCCATCCGGCACTACAAACTGCAAACATCACGGAGCTTGCAACACACGCAGGCCCATAGTCGCACCGCAACACCCTGAATGTCCAGAAATACCAATTATAACTTACAGTCCAGACTAGATTCTCTCTATTGTCTGAAAAGGAGGACGACAAGGGACAATAACAAAAAGAGGGCCGGAAATGTGTGAGGTCATTCAAACTTCAATTCATCCCTAAGAAAAAGGCTTGATTTGGAATGTTGGTTTTGATACCACATTGAGAATTAAAAACACAACAGACCAAGTAACAGGTCAGATCTGTGGAGACATGAGTACAGTAGTAATGGCCGTTTTTCAAGGTAATTTTAGCCAGAAATGCCTGTAAATAAATGAATGCAGAACAGATACTTTTGATGCTATACTGTTGAACATTCTAGGTCAAGTAATAATATCTCCATGGAGGCAAGCAGGGTGAGAAACCTGCGCCAAAAAAGTTACGCAGTGCACCTTTATCTGTGTTACATAATTTATATCAAACTCTGAAGAAAACAGTGCACAGTTACATAATCACTAACTTTCTTAAGCAAGTGTCCCAAGTCACAACAAGAGACAGAGCACAAAACCACCATTCTTGTAGATCTATAAAATATTTGTTGTATCAGAACATTTTGTCAAAAGAAATACACGGACTTCCCCTTATTAATGTCATCTTCATCACTACTCCAGCCCAGAATCCAACAGGAAGCCCCCGGTGTACAACTCTCTCCCACAAACACACAAACACACAGGAGGAGGAGGGAGCGGAGATGTGGAGGCGGCAGGCGGCTCGGCCATGCTCGTATTCTTCAAGTCGTTTGTGGGCGACTGTAATTGAAAGTACAGTGAGATGAACAGGATGCCCAGCAGATCACCTGCCCACACAAGCCAAGAGTCAAATACAATGGTGTGTGTTCCCAGGCTACGGGTGCCTCTGACTCACACAACTCTACCACTCTTTACTCGTTTGATGTGTTATTCTCATTGATTGATTTAGCTTCACTCTAACACATCCTGACAGAACAACAGGACAATGCTTTTGACTGGGGTTACTATCCAACAAACTAGTTATACCAGTGTTTACTTTTATGTGATTTATTATATCAGGAGGTTGTTGAGACTCAACAAACTATGCTTCTTGATAGTGGAAGTAATCAAAACATGTTGAGCAGGATACATAAACAACTGGACATTACAATGAATTCCATAGAATTAAGTGTTACATGGCCCAGGGTTCCCACCCTTTGCTCAAAATCGTTTTCCAGGACTTTATCTATCGAGTAATCATGTAGTGATTGTAGTCAGACTATAGCCATACACAATTCAAATTATATTCACATATAAACATTCTCTTTACGTTCTGGTGTCACTTGGATATGCAGACATAGGGCTATAGATCACCCCAAATATTTCCTTACGGTCTAACTTAAATTGGATAGAAAATTAGTAGTAAACACAAAATGCTTCATTTCAGAAGTTAGTATGTTTGGGTTCAGATGCATATTCAAATGTGATGCCAGGTAAGATAAGAAAGTGAACGGGGGAGATATTTTGGACAAATTAGGTGTAATTTCTTGCATTTCGGTGGGTTTTAAATTGTTTTTTTACTTGTTTTCAGAAAAAAAAATATTTTTTCTATGATGATGGAAGAAGCAGTCTATCCATTTTATATCAAATAATCCAGTAAAGCAAAGGGTTTCAAAAACAAAATATATATTTTCCAGGATATTTGGGATTTTTTTTCTCATTTTCCATGCATTTGCCATGTCTCCAAGCCAATTATTTTCCAGGTTTTCCAGAATACATGGGAACCCTGATGCTCCGCGTCTACCTGAGAGCGGAGGTTCACATTCTCTTTAGATCTCACCTGTGGATTGGCCAGCCCTGGAGGCACGGAGGGGAACTGCAGTGGTCTTACAGGAACCCAGACGGCTCCTCCAGCCGTGTCGGCCCACCTGCGCCTTTATATGTAGCAACAACACATCATTACGACTGCTGTCTAACAGACCATCACAGGCACCGCACACAACGCAGCCCATACAGACACTGACAACACGTAATTACATAACCTTTCTTTACCTTTCCTTTGTTGCTTTTTAAACCATATTACAGACTAAGACACTATTTGCTTCACCTTTCACTTTTTAATTGTGAGTATGCTAGGCTACATGAAACTTCCACATTCTACAACTTAAACTAACTAAAGGTATTAGATATTACATTATCGTAACTGTATCATGACTTACTTTGATAAATTCAGTAAAGAAAACCACAGAAAACAGTTGACATAGACCTACATTTATCCATTTTGTAAAACTGAAAAAGCTACCGGATTTAAATCATGTTATCTAAGTGAATGATACTATATAAAGCAGCAGTTAGAGCTTATGTAAATGTGAAGGTGCAATCAGTGAGTTACTTATCTCCATGTCAATCTGCAGCTAAGTTTGTCATCTCGCTAAACATGAAAAGTGAGGTTTCTATAGCAACGACAATATCTGCTATTGGTGAGAGCTCCGAGAGACTGTGGGCATCAGCAAACTCATAAATAAAACAAGTATTTGATATCACATGGACTAATGGCTTGTGCACAACAGACAGAGTGCAGTTGTTTCACAAGGCAATAGCTCACGTCAGCCGTTACTAATGGGCCTGTAGCATTAACTTTTAATGCTATATTTGTATGTATGGGACTTTTAGAGGAGCTGGTTTAGTACAAAGAATATTTATTGTACTGGTATTGTACTCTTACATTTTATGTATAGGCCTAAATGAAGAAGTGGTATACAATGTACATATTTAAAGGGGTTGTGTTTTTTAAGTGAGGCTGAACATTAAATCAACTTTTTGCTGTGTACATGGTGTTTTAGAACCATTTCCCTTGTGATGTAAGATTTGAAGATGTATGGTCTAAAACAGAGTTCATCAGACTGTGTGCTGCCACCAATGACCAGAGGCATGTGACATCAGGTGTCTCTGCCCTGGTCGTGAGTGGAGTTTACAGGTTTAGTTCCACTTCAATTCCCCTCTTGATCTGTCTGAACGATAAAAGATTTTCCTTAAAGTCCTTAAAATGAATATATTCTTTTGAAAACTATAAGTAACAACCCATCACAATTCAGTGTTCAAGGTAAAGACAGCGTTATGAGAAGTGACTATATTTAACCCAGTGGCCAATGGGGGAAATCTATCTCCATTTTATGAATAAGACAAAACAAATAAATCCTAACAGTGTTGGATCTGCATTAAACAGGCTGCAAATGCAATAAAAGGCTGGTGTGGGGAAAAACACGTGATTTGCACTTTCACAACATTTGACGTGACTGATTTCAGAGCAGCTCTGGCAGCTCTGAGTTAAACTCTTTCTTTTTCTCTGTGAGGCACACACGAAGGAAGAGTACATCACGTGTGAAACTGTGGTCTCTGTCACTGCAGTGAGCAGCCTTTCTGGAATTTCCAATGCAAGAAAGTGGGGAAATAAAATCGATTTAAAAGATTTTTTTTGACCAGCCCCATATTATAGCAAACAGTCAGAAACGTGGTCAAATATGGCTGTAAATTGTTATGGTTCAATACACAAAATGAACCACAAAAGAGCAGAAATATCACTGTGTTTCCTTTACACAGTAAGTTCATTTCCTCTCCCACCTCAAACTTTGCATATTGTATATTTAAATCACGTTTTCAGCTCTTCTCTGTTCTCTGTCCAGCACACAGCATGCAGTCCCGGTGTTCTGGCTGGACCCCCTCATCGCCCCCCTCCTCTCTCCTCCTCCTCCTCCTCCTCCTCACCCCGAACCAGGAGAAAAGGCTGACTCACTGCCGCTTCATTTCTCCTCTGACTTATGAGTCTGTTTACACACACACACTGATTGATATTAACCCTCTTTGTTTAAATCTCCAGCCCAGCGGACAGCAGCGGTCCAGACCACTTCACTAAGAGCGGGGAGTGGGGCAGACTGACCAAAAGCTCACAGTGCCCTCTACAGATGAGCAATGATATGATATAATAGGACTTGTGTGTTTACATTAATAAGATTTTAAATGAATAAGAATATTAAGTTGGTTCGGTTTAACTTCAGTTTACTGCAAAAACTGGTGTATAAAATGGAAAATAAAAGCAAATATATCTATATAAATAAGCATATATTCAACAGACAGTCAGATATTTCAGATATATATTCATTAAATATATACAGTTTCTCCATATTCAACTTCAAATGCTGAGTACACATTACAGTATTGGGACAGAAAAGTGTGTAAATTATGATTGGTGGAAAAAAGGTTTTAAAGAAGGCCTATTGTGCTTGTGTCTGCTATATACCGGTAGTTATAATCTATGGCACCTGTGGATAATTTGCACATTTTAAATTGCAATATTCATCTAAAACAGCTTGATAAAAGAAGTAACTCTGCTGACTTCCACCTTAGAAAACTGCGGTGCTCAATGGGAACTAACATCACCGCAAACATCATCACAACAAAGAGCCGTGGAGCTGTCGGCCTCCTATGGATCGCTGCACAACACAATAGTGGATTTTTTTTCATTTGTACCAAAATGACTATGCGACGCTGTTGAATCCTACGTGTATCACTGATTAAGAAAATAAAATTGAGGAACAAAGTAAGTACGTCACAGTGGGCGTGAATAAAATTGGGAACAAAGTAAGTACGTCACAGTGGGCGTGTGCTGGTGGTGGTGGAAACGGGATTGATCGGCGATATGGCGTCTTGAAAATAAGCGATTAAAGAAGCACAAATCACTCTGAAAACAACTTTGAGAGGTTAAATGGGAACTAGAACATGGTTAAAAGCTCTAAAAGTTGATTTGCTTTAACAATTTAAAAAGATAACTGGTAAATTTAAGGGAACACTTTTCCAACATCACATATTTGTAACATCTTTGCCTAGTTCTTATTAAGCTTATGATCCCAGTCAAAATAAATTACCTGTCACTATTCCTCTTGTAAAACACAGCAGCCTGAATAGGATCCATGTCGTGTTTCATCAGCGGCAGGTCAAATTGGCGTTTGGGGACTCATTTCTGTCAAGTTTATAGCTGGGCATCTGCTGACCTTTTGACCTTTGATCTGTGGGTCATGAGGGGGGTGGAGCCTGGAGCTATATGGAGTTGGTGATTGAGGAGATCTGCAAAAGTCAATGAGAAGTTTGAGAAAGTAATAAACACGGCATGTGAGTTTTTTTTTTCACATTTTTGATTGAAATTGTACTTTGAAAACACATTAAAAAAGCTTGACATATATTCGATCCATGTTTGGTAAGGCAGTAGATGCTCAGTAATGTTTTCTTGTCGTTGGAATGGCGTTTTATTGTTACAGTGGCAGAAGGGTGTTAGCAGCACAGAAGAAGGGATTAGTCGTTCCATTTTAGCTTTGCACATTTGCACATTGTCTCTCACATTTTCCAAGAACAATGGCGTCCTAATCAGTCAATACTATTTGAAATTACACAAATGACATGGGACAAAAAACACTTCCAGACTCAACTTATGAATTAAAAAAGTAAACTAAAGCCTCGTTTCACTGGTTCACTTTGGAGTGGATCAGTACGGGCCTCCACAAACATAATAATAATTTCTCACCAAACACTGACTTGATCTTGTGATAAACCTCTGTATTTCCACTGATGTGAGTATGTATATATGTTTCGCAAAACGAGGCTATCACATTTGCAACAGCTGTTTCCTGTTTATCATTGCATCCCATTATTAAGTTCGAAAATGTTATATTTCCAGGACATAATGGATCCAACATGAGCCAAACCCAATGCATTACTTACAGAGACGTTAAAACGCGGCGTAGAGGCACAGAAAAGTAAAATAAATGCAGAAAAAGCTGACAATAAACCAAACCTCTGCCTTATAATTACAAATATAATTCATTTACGATTTAGATTTTATTTATAAAGAAAACATCAGTTATATTTGGATGACGTCACTGTCTTACGGAGCAGAGCCCTGACCCTGGACCCGGAGCCGTGCCTGGAGCATGGAAATGCAACTCGGCTGGAGGGAGCCGCGGCAAACACACCCGCTCTGAGGCAGCCCCAAGCGAACACTGCCAGTGGAAAAGAGGCTTAAGAGCACCGGTTTTAGGAAGCTAAAAGAAAAACACAATTATATGCAATCCATTCATGTATTTCTTTATTTTTCAGATATACCTTCAAGATAGAAGAAAAAATGCTTGAGTAGTTTGAGTTAATATTTTGACAGTATCAGGTTATAAGGAGCTTAAGCCAATTCACTTGTCATTATAACACAAAATAAGAAAAAATATTTTTACATCTATCTCAGAGACATATTGCCACCAATTCACATGCTTCCAGTTTGATTCCCGCTATTTGCATGAAGTTGTTGTGGCATTGAGCAAGGCACTTCATTTGCCTTGCCTGCGTGACAATGGGATTAGTGGTGACTAAGGCCAGTGGTAGCAGTTGTGACTAAAAAGCAGATGAATAAACTTGTTAAGCACAGTGTAATTCTGCACCATCATTATTATTACAAGCACCACAGACCACTTCAATTACCAGCAGAAGACTGAAAAGCTAGTAGCCTCTCCAGCACCTATCCCTGAAAATCCCCACACAAAAGACCAGCGGACTTAAAACGCGTTGTAAATAATCAACGTGAAGGGTTTCTTTTCACCAATTAAGAGAGGGGCATGTGTCTCTGGCTGAAGAGGCAATCACGCTCCACTGTACAAGCACATCCAAACATAAGAGCGTACAGGAGGCAGTGAGCCAGAGCAGCTCTCACCTGGGCTTTTTAAATGAAGGGTGCTCGAATCAAACGCACCCAGTGAACGCACCACGCTCTCTCTCAGCCTCATCGGACGGAGCAGAGTACTGAGTGAACTGAACAGGTGGTGACATTGGGAGCCAAAGCAGGCATACCCCCTTCTCTGGGCCTCCCTCCATGCTGTCAGCGGGCCACATGCGGGATCTGCTGTACTACAACGCCATGTGGTGCTCCAGACATCTCCATCGCTGCATCATCATGGTGCAGAAAAGAAGATACATTCTGACAAGTGCGTACTCAAGAGTCTGTCGCACTGTGGATATGACACATGCGACATCCGAGTGACCTTTAGTGTGTTGGCTATAGCTGTGGTGGAGGCTACATGTTTTGGTTTGGTCTAGTACCTCTCAGAAAGTCAGTAGAGGTTTCGTACTTATTAATGCAGTCACAGCTCACAGCCCTGTACATGTGATCCAGGCATAGATAGTATATATATAAATGGACAAAGCTAACCTGTTAGCCGCCGCGTTCCAAATACGAAGTGAGCATGAGCGCGCTACCGGGCCCATCGACTCCAATTCACTTTACATCGAAAAGCTGTCGTCTCTCTCTCTGTAACTGCTGCTGTCAGCGTTGCCATTTTGGTCTTAAAATGTTTGTATTAACCCGCTCTACATGATCCTGGTATTTTTATTTCGTTATTGGATCCGTAAATCATGATATGAACATTAATAACAGACATCAGGCGGCTTATTTCTCCGAGGTCTCTCCCGCTAGCATTAGCAACAGGTTTGATTGACAGCGTTCATAGCGCCTGCTCCCTGCTAAACCAGCGGGGCGGGTGGGAAGATACGTTACCTCCATCAGCCTCGCTCCAGTTCGGCTCTTTGGTTGCTATAATACTCGCGGTCGGAAGTCCAAATATGGAACTTGGCTCCAAATTCGCCCCTATAACTGCTCTGGCCTCGATGAGCTGAAGCTTAGCCCTTACACTATGCAAAATAAGGTTTTATGCAAGTTATAGTTAATATTCTTCACATTTTACCACAATCTTCTCTGGCATCAAATGCAATCAACACATTTCATAAGATTACTGTATTAACAAATTTGATTCAACATTAAAATAGAGGGCCAAATGATGATTAATAAATGAATAAATGTATGTTCTGGCTATTGCTACTTCCATTCAACCTCACTGAAGAACCTTGCAGCAAAAAACAACCAAGTATCTGCTTTTATCCGCTCCTTCAAACGCTGTGCACACAAGTCTATGATCACACAGATTCCTGCTTACTTATGTGAAATGTACAGAACGATTCCTGTAAGAGACCACCTCAGAGCACACGCACACACACACAAACACACACGCGAACACACACACAAACACACACACACAGACTGCGCTGGGCCCTGCTCCTGTGCAGATTGTAAATTACTTGAAAAAAGGTCACGGGTTGACATTTATCTGGGGAAAACTCCATAAACAGAGGCTGACACCATGAAACGCAGGCTCTGCTGTATCAGACTGGATGTGAAGGAGAAGCACACTTTGAACTGCACCGGCTGCTTGATTAAACGCAAACCATGGAAGGAGAAACACCGGGATTATAGTGTACCGTCATGGCCTTAGGAAACTCCACTCAAGAGTTGCAAAGTGCCTGAAGTCATTAGGGATGCAATACATTTATTCAAATCTATATATTGCAAAGAATAAGCAACCCACTTGACCTGAATCAGACGTGGTACAACCTGTGCACTGTTAAAGCTAAAGTCTTGAGTCTTACTTTTTGGATATTCTGTTGTAAATATGATATCTCAGACTAAAAGGGACACTATGGAGCTTTTCTGCTTGCTGTCTGCTAGTCTCCGTGGAGGTGTTATTGCTTTACTAAATGTTCCACAGTATGGTTTTTACGTGTTTATTTGATTACACATTTTTATTAATCAAAAATACCTTGAAAATAAAGTGATTTGGCCTTAAGGCATCACCTGCGAGTCTCAATGGAGAATGAGTACTTTAATGCCATACTATGGAACATTCGAAGCGCAGCAGTCTCTATGGAGACAAGCTGGTGGTGAACCCTCAAAGAAAAGTTACTATACCTGTCATTATAATTACTATATCGACTCATCGTTCAATGTATGGAAGATGGAACAATATTTTTTGTGGTCAATATTTATCGTGTGTACTTTTTCTTTGCACTACTGGGAAATTTAGGGTTATTTTTTTGGCTGTATGATAAGATTTAAGCCGTAAAAGGTTGAATGAATAACTTCTATGACTCATTACAGATGTAAACTAAGTACTAAAGTGTTTCATTCTGCTGTTTATTTATTGCAGCTCATGATTTTTTTAACAATATTGTAGTTATAGAATCATTTTTGTGGTTTAAATCTTGCTCTTGTCAGTGGCATAAATTAGTTTCAATATTATCTTTCATAGTAGTATCTATATTTACTTCAGCGATGTATCAAACTTCAAAATATGTTATTGTGACAGGCCTAAAAGTTACATAGTGGATCTTTACTGTTGTGGCTACATGTCTATATGGGAACAGCGTTTTTGTCAGAACTTAAAAGGGTCTATCAAATAAAGCCCAACTTTACACTTGAAACCTGAAATTCACATGTTACTGTCTCCATGTATGATTTTAAAATTATGCAATACATGTGTCAAACTGCAGCAAATCTTTCATTAATAGCACTGTAAAATATTTGATGGATAATGTGAATTTATGTCTTTGAAAACTGGGGTAGGATTGGAGTTTGAGTCAAATATGCATGAGGGGGAAATAAATGTAGGTGACCTTGAGCGGGGGCTATAAACAGTGTCATGTCTGGACTGCACCTGTCTGAAAGAGGGACTGAATCCAACTCACCGTGGCTCATCTTTTCATCAAACATTAAAGATCACCATTCCTCATTCTCTTTTATCCAGCATTCTTCTATCATCTTTTTGCTCTCTCCCCTGAAACAGAACAGCTCATTCTGTTCTATATATGCTCCTCAATATTCAGCGCTTGATTCGGACGGTCGTGTGCCTTGTTTCAGAATCAGAGGAACAAGCCGTCGATGCAGGGACAAGTCACTCATGTCTCTGGTGCATGCGAACTTATTTTAGGGTTACGGAGCCGCTGAAAAGGTGTGGCCAAATATAAAGGTGAAATATTTGGGTCTCTACAGTGACGAGATTACATGAAGTTTAGCAGATATTGGCTTTTAACACATATACAATGACAGTAGGCAGATATCTAGAACTTGGGGCTTTTAACACATATACAATGACAGTATAGAGCCAAGACTGGCATTTGATGTAGTCATAGGCAACGATCCCATGGGTGCTGAGGGGCCAGAGCACCCATGCAAATATCTGAGCACCCACGTGAATTTCCCCCGATCTCATAATGACTCCATTTTTTGCGAGTGCGTGCTTACAATATAATAAACTGCCTCACACTCCTCTCTCTGTCCCTGCGCTGTCAGTCATTTCAGTCACTGCGGGTTTGATCTGGGGATTGGGGTAACTGTTTCCACCTTGCGTAATAATGGTTAAATCCTCGGCTGTGAGCAAAGCAGGGATAAGAAACAAAACTTAACCTAATAACTTATAGGCCAAAAACGAATGCTATGCACTAAAACGTGAGTCAAAACAGTCTATTTGGGACATTAAGAGCGAGGACACCAGATCAAGTGAGACAAGGAAGTGAGGAAGTCCAAACAATACAGTGTCAACCACGGTGCTGTAAAACTACATGGAGCCACTGGTCTGTGAGAGCCTCGTGTGGGTCTGGGGTTTTTGTATGTTCATCTCTGCAGTTGTGCTACACAGAATTCTAAAAATCAGGATAGTGTTTCTGAAAATATCTGTTACAACCCTGAAGCACAGAAATGTCACTATTTTTGTTAAAGGTCCACTATGTAACTTTTCCAGTGGAGGGCCCATGACTGGTTTGTCTTCATGAGATTATATTGCTTTGCCTGGAATGTTCCACAGTATGGTAAAAGAAAAATATAAAATCTGTCAACTGGACAAAAAGTTGTAGGAGTAAAGACGTTGGCTGCTCATTCAAGCCGCTTCATCAGTTCTGGTCAGATTACTGCTGGACACTGCCTTATATCTGTCTGAAGGGAGGAGCTAACTACACTGAAACTAAAGCCACCTTGTTTACAGTTTCTGTTTGTAGGCCAGGTCTATTGAGCTACACTAAGTGTGCACTGTGCCTGAATCATTCAAGGCCCTAATGGGTGCTTTCACACCTATTAGCATCCTGGCTAGCCCTATTAATTTCCTTTTACTATGGATCATACCTGGACGAATGAGGGATTACACAGACACCTTCCACAGTATGGCATTAAACTTATCTCCATGGAGACAAGCAGGTGACACCACCAGTGCAAGATAAAGCCAGACCCTGCTGTAGTAAGAATGCATGTTGTTCTAGGTATTTTTGAGCAATAAAACACAAGTTGTTATGTTAGATGAGTTCACTATATGCTGTGGAACACTCCAAACAGACCAGTATCATTTCCTATGTAGTGGACCTCTAACAGAAAAATTACAAAGTGCATCTTTAAGTCTTTAAATCCAGTGCGGTATGTGACTAAAGAAAGCCAACTGACTGTTTACCAAAGTATGAGGTTTGATGCCATTTCACTCAAAATCCCTAGAAAAATTGTGTAGTAATTAGGCCTGTCATGAAAACTTGTATTTATTGTTGAAATAAATATAGATGATAAACGATAATATTGAAACTAATTAATGCAACTGACACAATAACCCAAGAGCAGATGTAAACCACAAAACTATTCTAAATCTACAATATTGTTAAAAAATCATGAGCTACAACCAGGGGCGAAACCCTCAGTTTGGTCTGGGGGGGGCACAAATAAGATATGTGCAGCTGTACAAAATACTGTTGAACAATATGAAAATATGAAAACAAATTCAACACTTTCTTGTTCTAACAACTCCATGTAAGCCACATTATAACATTCACAATAACATATAAAAGTAACTATTGTTAAAAAGAACCATTTAAAGATTAAATAGAAGCACTACTACTCATTTTTACTTTCTTTTTGAAATGTAAATTAATGGCAAATATTAAGCAAAAACATTATTCAAGCTTTTAATCACGTTATGACTATAATTCCTTTATTAAAAATAGGTAGACTATGTGATGTCTGTTTAGTTATAACTCAAAACTAATGCGCAACCAAGTGAACGAGAGCGTGCACAGCTGAAGCTCACATGGACCCGCTTAAGTTTCACTTTTGTTTTCTCACTTATGGCGATTAATCACAAAGGCAGCGCTGCAGAGCACGTGCTTTTTGTTTTGATAACTTAACGATTTTACTCTACGGTTACCTGAGCAAAGGAGGATGATTATGGCGAGTTTTATGTGGACTCATTTGGACTCTGCACCTTTACGCACACGCGCTCCACAATGGATATATTTTCTACACCACATTTACCTGGGAATTACACTTTTACCAGGACCGTGGAGGAGTTTTTTGACGGAGTTTGGTTAATATTATGTGTTTGGTTTCAACTTTACATGCGGACGCTGCAGACTGTGACTGAATGTGGATATTATTAAGACAACACTTTGACTTTGAGACATTGTAAAAGTCCCACACTGGAGACGCTATTTCTTCAGCTCATCTGTTACCAAGAAAATACACTGAGCTTTTGGCACTTGGTACAGATGTTAAAACAAATGGCTAAAACGTGAGTGGTGCCATGTTGGTGCAGGGCGCAGTTGTGACTTATGTTGTGACCTGCACTGCTGTTAATTCAGTTGGCAGTGTTTGACGTTTTATCTCAGAGCAGCCCAGTCACACTGACTGTCCAGAAGCATCTTCTGAGTTCAGATATTGTACCTCGCAAGCGTATACTCATCGTTTCCCTCTGGTATTGTGTCCTAAATTTCTAAACCAAAACTTATAAACTTACTACTAAACCTACTTACTTACTAAATAAATGTCACACATTTTTGCAGATTTTCTGTCTCTTTCGCACGAAAAATGACAGCAAACGTACAGCCCTGACACCCGCATGCATGTCACCGGAGCAACGGACTAAACCAATGTGTAACAACAGGGAGGGGTGGATCGGTTTTTCATTTTCAGACTTATTTAATAACAGTGAATTGTGTGGATACTGTATACATTCCAATATATAAATAGGTTTTACCATAATTCGCTATTTTTTATAAAGCGTTAATGCAAGGGGAGAGGGGGACAGTAAGAGGGGAAGGGGGACACTAGTCAGGGTCCGGACCCCCCTGTTTCCCCCCGTGATTTCCGCCTATGGCTACAACAAATAAACAGCAGAATGAAACACTTTAGTAGTCATTGTGTGGATACTGTTTACATTCCAATATATAAATAGGTTTTACCATAATTCGCTATTTTTTATAAAGCGTTAATGCAAGGGGAGAGGGGGACAGTAAGAGGGGAAGGGGGACACTAGTCAGGGTCCGGACCCCCCTGTTTCCCCCCGTGATTTCCGCCTATGGCTACAACAAATAAACAGCAGAATGAAACACTTTAGTAGTCAGTTTACATCTGTAATGAGTCATAGAAGTTATTAATTTAACCGTTTACGGCTTAAATCTTATCATATAACCCAAAAATAACCCAAAATTTCCCAGTAGTGCAAAGAAAATGTACACACGATAAATACTGACCCCCAAAAAATACTGTTCCAACTTATCGTTCAATACATGAAAGTCGATACAGTAATTATCATGACAGGCCTAGTAGCAACATATTGAAACTCCCAAATGATGTGAACCCACCTTAAATATGCAGAGTGCGCTTAACTCACTGATTTTGTTTTTCCTTCAGAATCAGCTGGGGAATTTAAGAATTAAATATTTCTTCCACAGCTTTTCATTTGGAGCCACCAGACTGCGTGTGGCATTCTGGAGCTGTCACATATTTTTACAGTTTGTAAGTAATATTTTACATGTTTGTGAACTGAATATTTGTGCGTGCGGGTTATGGCTGAAAGGGGCCGTCTTGTTTCTGACAGCATGGCGACTTCAAGGAAAAATAGATTTGAAGAACATATTTCATCATCACCATCACAAATATTTGAGTTTCACTCCATTCACTCTGAGACATAAAGATGTATTAAAACATATATAAAATCAACTTCTATAACAATGTTCTCTCATTGTTTTATTCAAAGTTGTATTAAGATTGACTGGTGCATGCTTGAGCAATTTTGCATCGTCCTGTCCTTGAAGATTCAACTACACCTATCTCCGCTCACAAAATGTAACTTCAATGTGGGTTAAAATCATAGACTGTATATATAAATGGACATAGGTAATGCGCTAGCCGGCACGTTCTAAATAGGAAGTGATCATGGGCGCGCTTCCGGCTCCATCGACTTTGGCTCCACTTCACTTTACACTGAAAAACTGTTGGCCCTCTCTGTGTAACTGCTGCTGTCAGCCTCGTCATTTTGGTCTCTCTACACGATCCTGGTGTTTTTATTTCACTTTTGTGTCCGTAAATCAAGATATGAACATTAATAACAGACAGATCAGGCACCTTCTTTCCCCGAGGTCGCTCCCACTAGCATTAGCAACAGGGTTTGATTGCAGCGTTACTAAGCACTCACTCCGTGCTAAACAAGCGGTGCAGGCGGGAAGTGGTGTTACCTTCAACAGCCTCGCTCCGAATTGGCTCTTTGGTTGCTATGATACTCGCGGTTCCAAATAGGAAAACTCGGCTCCAAATTCGCCCCTATAACTGCTCTAGCCTCGATGAGCTTCATTTGACTGGAGCCGAACGCTATGGGTGACGTCACACTCACTTAGTCCACTTCTTTATACAGTCTATGGTTAAAATACTGAACAGTGCACTTTAAAATTAGTTAGCTTTTTGTCAGAATTGCTCATTCTAAATTTAAAACTGAGGAATGAACCTTTCACCTTTCAGTTAACTTACCTTATGATTGTGTGATTATGTGGAGCCTTGTCTTTTTTTTTTTTTTAAGAACCTGGCTGTAATTTATTGATAGTATGGGTCAATGTTCTACTGAGCTATGTTTGTTTGTAAAAAATGTTCAAAGTTCAAAAAAACACATTTGAAAAAGAAAAAAAACAACAACAATAAAACAACACCTAAATGACAATCTGCTGTTTGCTACAAATGCAAGTATGAAGAGCAGAGCCTCTCAGTTCTGCAGGAAGTCAATGGACCTATATAAATTATTAAACCGTTTTAGATTAATAGTTCTGTTTTCAAAATAATAGTGATCCATGCATCTTACAGTTTAATACTTAATACCCGGGAAAAAAGTATGTCTTTCTTTTTAATAGTCAAAGTAAAACTCTTTAAACTCCAGAGTGACCACCAGACCTCCTCTTCATCCCACTGAAATAAACAAATATTCTGAATCCAAGGGCTATTATTTTCCAGTTTGTTGTGGCCGCTTCTCTGCACAGAGTTTGACAGCGAAGAAATTAAAGATGGAGTCAGCAGTGTGTGAGAGCGGCCCTTAAGCCTGCAGGTTGTGTGTACGAGCTATGGGCATCCAAGCAGAGCCGCGCTGGTCAGACTGGTGCTACGAATCACCGCGACCAAAGAAGATAAAGGAGCAACTCAATTCCACAACAGCACCGGCTCCCGGGCCAAAACCGCGGCTCCCAGAGACCATATAAGCCTCTTACTGAAATCGTTCATTCTTTTTTTTAGTTTCATATCCCACTTCTTCTCTCCTCCTCCTCCTCTGTCCATCCTACAGCCAAAATAGCGCTGGCATCACCTGGTCGACATGCCTCAGCAAACCAAGCGTGATAGATATAATGGATTTACTGGACAAAATTGCCAGGGATCTACCAAATACAACTTTACAGGAGGTGTATGGGGAGGTAAAGAAGGGCCCTTGGGTTTGCAGGACATAAGTGTACAGGACTCTTTAAAAATTGGGTCTTAAAGAAAGGATGGACACGTGTGAGAAAAATCTAACTGGAAGTGCTGGGGTGGATCTCTTTCGGGGGCAGGTCTGGAGAAAGAATATATTAAACTGGACAAATCTAGCATTATTTTGGCCTTTGTTGACTTTTAAACAACAGCTTTTGGTCATCTCTGCATTTTGCTTATGTGTTGGAATTCACTGGTTTTAGCTCCGTTACATGCAACATTTTGAGGACTTTTTCCTGTTCAAAAGTTGATATATTTTTGGTAATAATGATAATAATACATTTTATTTATTTGGCGCCTGTGTAGCCAGGCTTAAATTGTCTTACAACAATAAACAAATACAAAAGCATTAATATTGAACAAAGTTAAATATACAGTAAAAGTTGTAGTAAAAGTTAAACAGTTAAAAACAGAGTTGATGCGGGACAGTGCAGCTATGGTCTGGTGGTGTGATGGAGTGAATAGGCCAGTGGAAACAGATGAGTTTTGAGTTTGGATTTGAAGTGTGGGAGTGAGCCGGTGTTGTGGAGGTCAGGAGGGAGGCTGTTCCAGAGCTGCTGGAGCGGATGCGTGTGATGAAGCAGGCAGCGGAGTTTTGAACCAGTTGAAGTTTATGGAGAGTTTTTTGTGGCAGACCAAACTGAAGGGAACTGCAACAATCCAGACGGGAGGTGACAAGGCTGTGAACAAGAACAGCAGTGGACTGTAGAATAAGGGAAGGGCGGAGGCAGTGTATGTTGCAGAGGTGAAAGTAGGCAGACCGGGTGATGTTGTTTATGTGAGAGCTGAAGGACAGAGTGCTCTTAAGGATGACACTCAGACCCTTTACTTGGGGGGAGGGAGAGATGGAAGTGCCCTCAATGAGAATGGAGAAAGGATTGACCTTGTTAAAAGTGGATTTGGTGCTTACAAGGAGAAGTTTGGTTTTATTGCTCTTGAGTTTAAGAAAGTTTGAGGTGAACCAGGATTTAACTTCATCAAGACTAGATTAGGGAGGAGGGTGAGTGTGGAGTGTAGTTTGCTGGAGAGGTAGAGCTGGGGAGCCTCGTAGCAGTGGAAGTGGTGTTTCCGGAAAATGTGACAGAGGGGGAGGAGGTAGATGATGAACAGCAGGGGACCAAGGACTGCACCCTGGGGATCACAGGCGGTGATGGAGACTGGATGAGAGGTGAAAATTTTGAGTTGAATGAACTGGGTGGGGTCGGAAGTATATGAGTTAAACTAGGAGAGGGCTGTGCCAGTTATGCCAAAATAAGAGAGTCGGTCAAGATGGATGGAATGAGAGATGGTGTTGAAGGCCACACTGGTCAGGTAGGAGGAGGATTGATAATGAACCAAAGTCAGCAGAGAGGAGAAGGTTGTTAGCGATTGTGAGAAGGGCAGTTTCACTGCTATGGAGGGAACAGAAGCCAGACTGGAAATGTTCATACAAGTTATTGGAGGTTATTGGTTTTGTTAAATTGGTGATCGATATGGCAAGGGTCCTAATTTTCCATCATTCTGAAACCCATGGATAAAAAAAACATACAGGCTTCAATCCTAGCAATGGGACCATTATTATCACATATATCCATGTGTTTATAGTGAATGCAATTTGAGTGCAGAAATGGTGGTGCTTTCTGGTGATGGTTGGATTTAAAAACAATTTGATTCAGGTTTCCAATCTCTTTTTAACAGTTTGGGGAAAATCACAAGTGATTTCTAAAAGCTCAGAGAAAAACAACCTTGGACAGGATTAATGAAACGAGAGAATGAATAGCAATACAAGTCCAGATGTGTTTTGGAACAAGGTTAAACCATGATTAAAATCTCAAGTCAAGTTTTGCATTATATGTCCCCTTTAAAACTTATAATTTATTATACTAGCCATGCCACGTTTCACTCCATCCACAACAAAGATTTGCTGTCAGATTTACAGCTGCCTGTGTCTTGTCAACTAGCTGGCAGAGATTGCAGGTCTCCTCTAATCCAAAGTGTGTGATTACTAAAAAAAACAAAAAAAAAAAACAGGCTTCAATCCAACTCTATGGCATCCACTGGGGCTCTGTCAGTTAATAACATTGGCCTGTGAAACATTCTCAAGTCGCCATGTTGTAAATTCTCCCAAACAATTATTGATTAAATGCTTTCTCCTTAATAATGAAAAGGCATAAATCTTATTGTCGTCTGTGGAAGACAAGGCACGTAATCAAATCAAAAGGGGGGCTCTTGTACCTGTATTGCCGAAGGTGGCTTTAGAAATAACAGTGATTTTAATCCAAGCAGCTATTAAACAGGAGATGGATGGGAGCGCAGGGATGATTTATGGTGGGAGTCTACACTTTTGGGTTGTGAGTAATTGACCAGCTGATTACTATAAAGAAAGGCACTATGCAGATTGTATATATGTATAGTTAACGGAGAAAAAATAGAAAGAAAAAATACCTACATATGTTTGCTGCCTGTGGACAAAAGATGTAACAAGTAAAGTTTGTCTGTGCATCACTCGAGGTATGATCCATAGCTTGATACATGTTTGGTCTCTTGATGCAGTGCAAAATTCTACTGCTACCAAGAATTACTAATACTGCAACTGACAATGCACCTGCTGATTGATGCTATTACTTTTGTTTTTACAAATAATGCAAAATGAAAAATGGATTACTACAAAAGTAAAATAATTTCTAATCTCCAGCTCTCCTGAACAGGTCATATCCTAATTAGCTTGCTCAAATATAAACTCCTTACATTGATGTGGAAATGCCAAAATAGTAAAGTGATTTTTACACTTTGAATTAAACTAAAAACAAAATTACAAAATAAGAAAGTAGTAAAGTTATTTGTACATTTCTATTAACTAAAAAAAACGCAAAAGACCTGCGCAACCTTATCTCAAACCATGTGAAATGCGTTTACAGCAGTGGCACAGCGGCAGTAGAGTGTATTGAATAAGCTGGTAAGTGAGAAATGGCTTAGAGAGATGGAATAACAGGGTAATGAGGTGAAGATATCCACGAGCCCTGCGTCTTTGAGCTGATCTAGTCTCAGTCCCGCTCCAGTATGTGGCTTACAGCACTGTCGCTTCACCATCTCAGCATGTAGTAGGCTGCATGCTTCAGGTTGTCATCATCCAGGATTAGTAACAATAGCTAAAGATATGGGCTCAAACGGAATCTTCTTGCTAACACAGCAGGGAAATCTTATAGTTTTCAACATTAACCATCGCACAGACTTAAAAACTGGTATAGAAGTTAATGCAGGGTAAAAATCTATCCAGTAAAAACGAGAGTTGTGTGTGTTGTTCCATTGTGTTGGTCGAAAAGATGACAAGGCAAAAGTGAAGCTAGAAGAGGTCACACAAGAATCACCCGGACTCCTGAGCTCTGTACACTGCATGCAAAGTGGGTAAAGTGTCTTGCCTAAAAACAACAGTATGAAGTGGTTTGAGCAAGAATCTATCACCTCTATTACGACCTTTGAAGAGCATTCTAACCAGTGAGTCACTGCTACCTCATACGGCAGCTAGTATTCAATCTCACGTCCCAGTACTAACCAGGTCCAACCCTACTTAGCTCCCGAGATCAGACGAGATTGGGCATGTTTAAGGTGGTATGCCAACTGTCCAAAGCATTTGACCCAATACCTGAATAGAGGGTAAGGTTTTGAGCAATAGGTTCATGGTCGGTTTTATAATCTGTTGTCCATTTTTGTTTAAGGGTAATGAGAAAAAAAAAAAAAACAGACACAGGTAAAATAAAATGATATGAATAAGATACACAGTGCTTGTGGCTGCACTCAGTTTTTGTCTAAATGGCTTGGTTCAGTCCCACATATTAAAAAAGCCCCTGTTGAGTTTTCCCTGCTCCTTCCTGGAGTCCTGACACTGCCTCCGTCTTGGATTGGCACATATATTATTAACAATCCACATTGTTTTCGTCTCATGTGGTGTCGACTTGTTGACTGGCATGGGTACTATTCAGGGAACAAAAACAAGGACACAATTCTCAGTTTCACTTGAGCTGGTGAGACAGTCTCATCCTCGGCGCTCTATAGTTGCCAGGCAACCTGCAGACAGTGGTGGTGGTGCGGAGGAGAACTCCAGCTGGCGTGATTACCTCCATGTGTGTAATCTGCCCATCCTCTGGACTGCTTCTCCATGCACAAACAGGATGACAAGTCTGTGAGTCAATGCACACTTCCAAAGATGGACTCATAGGAATAATGTGGGTTTTTCTGTAGCGCCTGGAAGCAGCTCTTATGGGCTTGAGTACAATTATGACAGTGTAATACATAAACAATTCAGGGTGGTTAATGCTTGCATGTCTCGGACCAGACAATCTTCTTGTTGAATATCTGCTGTTGTGTAGAAACAGCACTCTTTACCCAAATACTTTTATAACAGTACACTTTTGGTTACTCCTGTCGACAATTTGAACATTTGTGTTTCTTGCACTGCACCTTCAGAATAATTTAGTTTCTCATGTTAGTGATCTTTTTGAAAATACCAGCTTAAAATTGTGCATTTTTTGTCCTTTTAATTGTAAATCAGATGTTACGTCCAGTTACTATTACTCTAACGTCGATAGTATCCCCAAATACTTTTTTCACTATTACTTTTGTGGACGTCGTCGACTTTGACCTGTGTAGAATTTTTGGCTACTCTACCCACTTCTGCAATAGAAAGTATATTATTTTGCAGAAGCTAGCAAATTTAGTAAGTTCAGACTACTAGACAACAGCAACAACAGCAACAACAGCAACAACAGCAACAACAACAACAACAACGCTCATCTTGTAAATAAAAGTACCATACATGACCATAATGTCACCACCATGACTTCCCTGTGTACCTTTCTGTAATAAACTAGGGCATTTGTTAAAGACTACATTTGTTTTACAAAAACAGTCACGTATACACAGTTCAAAGCTACAACCCTAATGTGATGTTGTCCTTCTCACTGAAACACAGAAAAAAGTTTCAAAAGCCGCATGTGTGTTTGCCATGCATTTTATAGGCTCATTACAGTCATACACTGCGCACATCATTACTACAATACGCCTTAGTGTGCCACAGAACAAAGGAATAAAAACATACAGTGGCCATGAGCTTGATAATCACCAGAGAAGAGGGAAGCGATGTGGCAGCAAAGAAAAGGGAGCAAGACTGAAGTGAAAATCAAAGCACTGATGATTTCAACTTCTTAAGGGTTTATGTCATTTTTTCCCAAATGCAGCTTTATAACAATCCAGTTTTTTCTTCTCTCTGGGTCTAACTCAAAAAATATATCTTCCTCTTTTCAGCGAAGGGTATTAAATCGCGTTCATTGTGTCTTTATCCCCGTAGCATGCTTGGGTTGCTCACAGAGATAACCCCCAAATCGCGCTCCCTCCCCCCCTTGTGCTGGGCTTGTGTGGAGGGATTTCACCCGCTGAGTGGTTCCCCGTCGTCCACCATCTTTTGAGCCTCTGATGAAAAGAAATACATGCGGCCAGGCCACACGGACTCACTGCCCAAGCACACAGGCACCCAAGGGAATCAACAAGAACAGCATTTGAAAGTGCAGAGAGCTGGGAGTAAGTAGTACCAAAAACAGAACAGAGTAAAGATGTATTGATAAGCTATGTTAGATATTTACTTACAGCAAAAAAGGTTGATTACAGTAGAATTCGAAACCTTTTGAACCTTTGAATACACAGTCTGTCGTTATTTCCTTTGTTTTCTCATTTCCTAAGACTATAGTCATTCATATCTGCTTACAGAAATGAAATTGAAAGATCGATGAATGGCGATCTAAACTTTGGTCGATCTTGACAACGCAAGCGCATTTTAATCGATGGGTCTACAGCCAATCGTGTGGCGGTAAGAGCGTGTTGTGCTGAAGAGGAGTCTGCGCTCTCTTGTTGAGGTGAAAGCTCTCAGTCAGGGCCACAGTTTCTTTATGTCTTCTCATGTGTCTTCGTGTTTCACAAGTTTTGACTTAAATCTGCACAATTTGACTAAAATTCCAGTGACTCCTTCCGTCTGTGTGCGCGGTGCCGTCTGCCCCCGCTCCCTCTCTCTGATCCAGCCACAGCTCCTCACCGTCTTTCCTCTTTTTTCTCTTCTCTTGCGCTTCTTATCATCATAATCCAAGTTACTGAATGTAAACGACTTAAGAGCAAATTTAGCACACAGACAATAGCGGTAACGGTGCATGATTTTAGGCTCAACATATTGTACAAACTCATTCTAAAGTTTAAACGTGGATTTCTCTGGAATGATTGGTCCTATCAACACGATAAGTAAAATAAAAACTGTAGTGATCCTGACACCCTGCTGTTTATGCCTGGACTCAGCCCGTCTATGTTTTCAACAAGATGGAAGAAAATCAAATTGAAAATCGAGATCGATCAATATGGGGGGGGTTAGCAACAAGAGCAGGCATAGTGCAACATTAGTGTAACCTTGCTCCTTTGTCCTTTGATGAATACATAGCCTCAAACACAAACATCACATGCTCGTTGAATGCATCCCCTTTAATCTTTACAGTGGGCAGTAGGCTATGTACATGACCATCTGACCCCATCTGTCAAAAGCCTCAGATGCCCTGCGGATGTGCAGCCTACACACACTGTATAAATACTACAATGTATAAATACTACACAAAGTACTACACGATACAAAACGGTTTCACACATTCATATAGAGCTATAAAATAATACAAACAATAACACGGATGCCACAAGCTGCAGTTTATTTATAATATTCCATTGTGAAAGGGGGTGCGTCTGATTTTTATGTTTAATTTTTACAGAACTAATTCATTTTAAACTGGTTGCAGAGTTATTGCTCGCTTTCCTAACACATTCCTAATTATTCCCAGCAATGGGTTCGTAAACGCTTTTCCCCACTTTCACAGACAAGAGTGGAGTTTTGCTGTAAAGCTAACAACGACGATCATGCCAACAGCGCACTTCCTTAAAAGCGGCTTTTAGAATATGTACGGGCTAAGGAAAAACTAATTAAACTAACAACAAAAAAATCACGTACAGCCACTTTAAAAGTACTAAATCGAGCAAAATCGATTCTTGTGAGCTTTTAGCCATATTACAAGGTTACCTCCTTTGTTTCATTCACACATGTTTGAATAATCCTTCTGTCTGTCTACATCTCCAGAGCTCAAAATGCTCTGTTCCACCTTGTGATGTCATGAAGCGGTAGTTTTACCTTTTACTGTTTGTCCAGTAGAAATTGGCCATTCCAGGGCTGAAATGATCCACATGATTCTAGTGAAGGTGTATGGAGTTTAAAAACACAGGAGAGCACTTCCTGTATTACCACATGACATCACAAACTGGAACATTATAACATAGATCACAAAATAGCGCAATGTTGGCCCTTTAAACCCACAAATGAAACATGTTCTTAAATTGAGATCATAAATTGCATGTAGCTGGTTAAAGCTGATTTGAAGCAGTGCCCGTGTGGTCCCAAACTCTGTGATCCCCTTCGCCTCTCTGCCACACAGCCTCCGCTCCGCTGCAGTCTGAGTGATTGACATCTTAATAGGCTCAGCTAAATTATGATAGAGGTCAAATTAGAATTTAATCATCTCCCTTTTACCCTTCTCCCCCGAGGCCAACATGAATAAACATGACTTTGTACAAGACTGATGGGCTAGTTATGCAAAAATCGCTGATAACTCGCTCAATTCTCTTCTTTTGTTACGGCTTCAAAGAGTGAATGAGAGAGGAGGCGGAGGAGGTAAGTAATGAGTGTATGGAGATGACGCAGGAGACAACAGATACTCAACTTGTGGCTTAGGGAAAAGAAGTTCCACTTTTTTGTGAGTTAACAAGCAGGTACAAAACGTATGGCATTTCTCTTTGCGGGTTGGCAATCATGTATTCATCTTTGGCTTATTCACAGTTTTGGAATGTTCCACAGTAAGGCATTAAATCTATATTTTCAAGATTTTTAAGCAGAGTCACATCTCTACAGATCTGACCTGTATGTAACTTGACCTGGCGGCGCTACCTGCTTGTCTCCATAGAGATTAGTTTAAAGCCATTCCGTGTAACATTCCAGGTAAAGCGATGGACTCTCAATGACACAAACAGTGGTAGACCCCTCACCAGTTCGGTATAGGGCATCTTTAAATGAAAAAATGATTGAATGATTTGAATCAACATAAAATAAATACCTTTGTGGATGTACAGCGTGTCCATAAAGTCTCATTACAATTTTAAAATGTAATTACAAAGGCAATTGATAAGATATATTAATTAGTTTTGTTCTGTTGTACTCAGTGGTTATAAAAGTTTTTAATCACATTGCATTTCTGTTTGTCAGGCATCCTGTTGATTAAAGAGGCACCTTTTGGATGAACCTCTAAGAAATGGCTGCTCCTTAAGAGAAGGCACAATGTGTATCATGGTTTATTGAGACAAAATGGGATACGCAGATTCAACAAAACTACAGAACAAAGTATGGAAGAGATCCACCATCACGTCTGTCACTTCGTGCATGTCACAAGAAATGTATGGAGACAGACCCAGTGTTAAATGGAAAGAGAAGTGGGCCACCAAGAACATCTGAGGTGCCCATATAGAGCTGTATTAAATTAGGTAAAAACTTTGGAAACCACTGAGTACAACAGAACAAGTTTTATCAATAGACTTTTTTTTTTTTGTAAAGTGACTTTATGGACACCCTGTGCATTTCCCGGTAGAATAACAGTTATAATCAACAAGTTGCCTCCATTTGACAGACAAAATCTTGGTCACATAGAGCTTTTCCAACTTCAAGGCACTCAAAGCACTTTACATCAGGAAACCATTCACCCATTCACACACACATTCATACACCAGTGTACAGAGACACAACAACAGCATTCATCTGTGGGAGCGGGATTTGAACCACCAACCTTTGGATCAGTGGACAAACACGCTACCAGCTGAGCTACTTCAGAAATGTTTGGTGGGAAACTGTTGGCTTTCAGTCAATCAACTTTTTAATTGGTTGGCAGTACAATTTTGATATTTTGAGCACTCATTATAGCATTTCTTATATATTTTGAGCAATTCGACTTTTATTATTCTTCACACCAAATGCTGTGCCAACCCTCTCTGCATTAATTACTTAGCCTGGTTTTAGAAGTAAGAATCACAGTCACATTTCAGAGCTTGTCATCTCTGTAATGATTTGGTTCTCCAGCCAATGTCCTGTCACTCCTTTAAGCCTGTGTATGATCCACTACTGACACCCACACAACATATTTTATAAAGGGAATTCTTTCATTGGCTGTACTCTCTGGGTTTATGGAGTAAGGGAACGACACTTCTGTAGAGAATGCAGTCTGCACTATTGGGCTGGTATTTGACAAGGAACTAACAAAGCATTTTAGAAGTTTTAATACTCTTAATTATTTGGAACAGTCTGGATTGGCACCATTTCCAAATCACAAAGGCTGCAACGATTATGGTAACAGAATGTCCCCTGTGCACAACAAAACATCCTGTCTTTATGTGGTTTAGACCTTTGCAAACATGTTCTGAAATGAATGGGATCTCTGTATTAGTTTAGCAGTTTCTTATTTGATTTGTGTGTCCAATGTGAATACGCCTGCACAGCAAAACAAAAATGTAACTCTGTCAACTGGACATAAGTTTTAAAGTGAAGACGTTTTGCTGCTCATCCAAGCCGCTTCTTCAGTTCTCGTCAGATTGCTGGTGGACGCTGACTTATGTCTCTCTGAAGGGAGGAGCTAACTACACTGAAACTATGGATCATACCTGGACGACAGGGATTACACAGACAATACCTCTGCACATTTAAAAACTTTAAAGGTCCTATATTATACAAAAATCACTCTTGTGAGCTTTAAGTCATGTCATAATGTTGTTACCTCCTCAAAAACATACCTGGAGTTGTGTTTTGTTTCATTCACACGTTTGAGTAGCTGTTTATTATTAGTCTGTCTACATCTCCAAAGGTCAAAATGCTCTGTTCCACCTTGTGATGTCATATAGTGGTAGTTTTCAAGTTAACAGCTCCTTTTACCTTTAGTTCAGTAGCGACTGGCAAAGCAATTCGAGGGCTGAAATGATCCAAATGATTCTAGTGAAGGTGTACGGAGTTTAAAAACGCAATGGAGCACTTCCTGTATTACCACATGACATCACAAGGTGGGACTGAGTGTTTTCTGTTTGAGAGAAGAACTCAGGGTTTGTGTGTTAAACATGTGAATGAAACAAAACACAACTCCAGGTATGTTTGTGACGAGGAAACATTATAACAGATCAGAAAATAGCATAATATGGGCCCTTCTGTTCAAATCTGTTCACTTTCAACATCAAAGATCAGTTCTACAACCACAAAAGTATCTCAAAACGTTTCGGCTCTACCAGCACAGTAGTAAAAATATTATCGAACAAAAGAATGGCAATTTTTTAAAAGAAAAATTAAAAACCAGTATATTACACCCTTGAGGTGAGAACAAACCATCTTAGCCGCTACGTTCTAAAATATATTTCCAGACTTTAAAGTATTTAGTGCCATAAACAAGAATATAGTCTGCTGTTTATGTTGCTTTCAAGAAAATCAATAACCAAAAAACACCTGAAATGCACTTTATGCTTCTGCAACATCATAAACGGCGTTATATAGCGACGTACTGCAGAGTGCAAAGTCACTGGTTTCATTTGCAAAATCCATACTGGGCAAGCAACGCAAAGCAATTTGAGTTTGACAATAAAGCACTCTCCTCTTTCTTCTCCCACACCTCCGGCAGACGACTGGCATCCAATAAGGATTATGGAGCGAGGGATGCACTTGTTTTGTTGTGCCGCGTCTCCACTTTGGAAGATGAGTATGTGTCCGCCAGTGTCGTCCCATCCACTTAGAAGAAGCTGAAACAAATGCTGGCAATATATTTAATACCCCCTGAGATCATGTCGCGGCAGGGCCTGAGGCGCGCCCCAAGTCGTTCATAAGGGCTTTACAGGCTGCCAAATAAATAAATAATTCACTATCAGAAAAAAGACGGCCGCATTATGGTTTAGTGCGCAATAAAACCGGTGCTGTGTCAAAGATGGTGGTGTATGGCGGCGTAGCCCACAGTGAGATGAAGAATACTGGGGATTGTGGTACGTGTGCAATAGGGAGAAGCCAAGGAAAAAGTAGATATAAATTTTCACGGCAAATGAACTCCGTATCTGGACCGCTGCTGAGTGCACAAAAGGCCAGAGAGGCGATTAGTTCTGGGCAGATCCTCCTGTGGTCTGTGCAGTGAGGATGCACAAAGGAGAGAGACATGTCTGCGTATAGTGGTGGCAGTACAGCGCGCTTTATACAGGTGAAAGTGAGTTAAGTACAGAGGTGGGGGGTCTGAGAGGAGGTGGGAGTAGTAAAGGTATGAGTTTACTTAGGTGAAAAAAACAAACTGAGAAAGTTATGAGTTTAATTTTAATATCAAGTGCAACAGAGCCATTAATTGATTTTTGTTCATGGTGGGGTGGCATTCTAGTGAGGAATAGTGCAATTACTAACACTGAGCTGGTCTGCAAACTAAACCATGGCATGAGCTATACAAAGTAAGCCGTAATCATGTAATTGTAAATAAGTATGACAAACCACGTATGTGAGGGCTATGGTCTGAGCAGAACTGTGAGCTTTAGCAATATCATCGCCCAATTTAAGTTCATCTGTTTTCTGGAAAATGAAATAGTATTTTTTTAATAAAACTTCAGGGCACATTCCCTACCCATCCATGGTCAGGTAGGTAATTGTGCGGCTTTTTAAGAGCTGCTGCGTGTGAAAAATACTATGAGCAGCAGGAGGTTTGGCCAGAGCTATTTTCCATGTAAAAGGTACTGATTTTAGAATAATCCTAATGATAGTCCTGAGATCATATCCAAAGCCATCAGCGCTCTGTGGAACTTCTATTTGTGCAAGAGAGAGGAGAGAGGGTGGGTCTAGTCCTGAGTCATATCCAAAGCCATCAGCGCTCTGTGGAACTTCTATTTGTGCAAGAGAGAGGAGAGAGGGTGGGTCTGTGTGGGGAGGGG
>KN484605.1:13592-26221 GCA_000787095.1 Periophthalmodon schlosseri
GAAAAGTTAAGAAATTGATTCGTATTGTTACTGTTGAACAAAATATGTCTCATTTTTAAACAATATCACTACATTTACACTTTAACAAATGAACAACACGTGTGAAATACTTTTACTTTTTACTCTTAAAGTACATTTTTAAACGGGTACTTAACTACTTTTACTTAAGTTTATTTGTTCATGTAACAGTTTTACTTTTACTTGAGTAACTTTTTACCTCTGTATCTGTACTTTTACTTAAGTAACAAAACTGAGTACTTCATCCACCACTGCTGAAATCCAGCTCTCCCTGATCATGAGTCAGTGCCAGGGGCGTCGGACTGGGGGGGGTAAAGTGTACTGTTTACTCGGGGCCCAGTGCAGGGAGGGGCCCCTCACAAAGTCTGTAATATGCATTTTTCATAAGACAATACCTCTGATCAGTGCCAGTGCAGCCTTTGCAGCTCAGTGAGTGAATTCTGGATGTTCTGAGCTTCACATGAGGCCTGTCCATTTACTGAGAATGAGAAAAAAACAACAACTTGTGTCTGTCTCTATCTGCAGGTTAAAGCTCTGGACACAGGTTCACATGTGACTGTAGTATTTTAATATTTTATTTTTTAAACGATAAGCGCTCAGGCTACATACAGTTCCTTTACAACACACAAAAATATGAATATTATTAGACTATCTTCTGATTTAATTCATCAAATATAACTGAAAACTGAAATCTACCACAGTGGCCACTGCCCCTCAGACTAATCACTCCTCTTTCACTTCCTCCCGCGCTCCATCCAGCTTCACTCTCTACACCTGTTTTGATTTTATCCTAAAATAATGTCTTAAACCAGACTAATTCTCCCGCTTAGGCCTCGTTGGGCTCGTTGGCTGGTGCCGGAGTCTGTCTCGTTTGGCCTGTTGCGGCTTAAACGGACCGCTCCTCCCTCTCTCTCTCCGCTCTCTCTCTCTCTCTCTTTCCTCCCTCTCTCTCTCGCGTTGCCAGAAGACACTTAAGGAGCTGGCAGTAAAAGACTCGCAGGCCTGTGGAGCATGTGGGCAAACTTAAAACGTTCTGGATTCAAAGTTAATTTTTCCAGACATGATTATTAAAAGCCTGTGCCAGTGCGAGTGTGTGGCCCTCGTCGACGCTCCCATGTGAGCGTAAGCTGTCTGCAATGCGCTTAGCTGCAGCCTCCTGTTTAGCCCCGTACCGTCTAAAGTGGTGCTGTTAGCGGAGAAGTACTATTTTTAAAACTGTTAGTATAAAAAAAAAATAAGTATAGGCAAAAAATGTAACTTAAAAAAAGAAATATATTGGCTAATTCTGTATGATAAAAACAGGAAAATTTTGCACTATAGAAAACAAAATATTCTAAGTTATATTCTTGCTCGATGGAACCGTAAATGACTTAAAGTTGCGCTATGTAACTTTGCCGGTTCGCCGTCTCCTTGTCTCCATGGAGATGTAATTGCTTCGTCTGGAAAGTTCCGCAGTATGGCATGAAACTCTTCTCTCTTCAGGTGGAGTCGCTGAGTTCTCCAAGTTATAGGTCGGATGTGTGGTAAGAACGCATGTTTTTTTTCAACGCCTTAATGCCGCACGTATCCACGGGCGAAGCAGTGGCGTAATCTCTGCCGGAAAAAAGTTACACAGTGAACCTTTAAGTGTTTGTAGTTGATTAACTGCACAGCTGTGTGTTTGAGAGCACAGATGTGGAGGGGGAGGGAGGACGGAGGGAGGACGGAGGGAGGACGGAGGGAGGATGGATGGCCTTGGACACACTGAGCATGTTCCAGTGACTGTCTGCAGGGCGACATGGCACCTCTGCTCCTTCCTCTATCCCCTCTCTGTCTCTCTTTTCCTTTCTCTCACTTCTTCCTCTGTCCCTCTGGCTCTCTCTCCTCTTCTCTCTCTCGCTCCCCCCTCCACCCCTTTTATAACTCTCTTCTACTCTATCCTCTCTCTCATTTCTTCCTCTGCTCCTCTCCCTCTTGCTCACTCTCTCCTCTTCTTTCTCCATCCCTCTCTCTCCTTTTCCCACTTTGTCTCTGCCTCTTCTCTCTCATCTCCTGAGTCGTCTCTTTCCTTTCTCTCTCTCTCCTCAACCCCCCCTTCCTCTCTCTCTCCCTTGTCTCTCTCCCCTCTACTCTGCTCTCTCTCATCTCTCCCCACTCTCCTCTCTTTCTTTATCTCTCTGCCCTCTCCTCTGCTCTCATCTCCCCCTCTCTCTTCTCTCTCTCTCTTTATCTCTCTACCCTCTACTCTGCTGTCTCTCATCTCCCCCCTCCCTCTCCCCCTCTCTCTCTCTCATCTCTCTCTTTATCTGTCTGCCCTCTGCTCTCTCTCATCTCCCCCCTCTCTCTTATCTCTCTCTCTCCTCTATTCTGCTCTCTCTCATCTCCCATCTCTCTCTGTCTCTCTCTCTTTTTCACTCTCTTTCCCATCTCTCTCTTTCCCCTCTCTTTCTCTGCCCTCTCTCTCTTTCCCCTCTCTTTCTCTGCCCTCTCTCCGTCTCTTTCTCTGCCCTCTCTCTCTTTCCCCTCTCTTTCTCCGCCCTCTCTCTCTTTCCCCTCTCTTTCTCTGCCCTCTCTCTCTTTCCCGTCTCTTTCTCTGCCTTGAGTTCAGTCCAAACACAGAGCCACAGGTGGGTCCTGTGTCTGGAGGCGGAGCTAACAACAGTCTCACTTACGGATTCGTCAATATTTTCTATCGCATTTATTTTTATTTTTATTCCAATCATCAATGAATTCAGACATGTTGAAGTAAGTGCAGACCCTCACCAAGGCGTTTCTGCTGTAACATGCAACAAATGTGGTTCAGTCGGTAGAGCGTTTGTCCACTGATCAGAAGGTCGGCGGTTTGAATCCCGCTCTCGACATAATCATCACTGGTCGAACGGTCAGATCCGCAGAGGTCGGCGGTGCGATTCCGGCTCCCGCAGATGAATACTGTCGTCGTGTCCTTGGGCAAGACGCTTAACCCACCTCGATTTTACGTATATTTTTCAAGGCCCTCGAAGCTCTTTACATGAAGGAACCGCTCACCCGTTCACACACACGTTCATACGCCGGTGTACGCAGACACTGGGGGCGAGGCGGGTGTTAAGTGTCTTGCCCAAGGACACAACGACAGCATTCATCTGTGAGAGATGGAGATTAGGGGAGATTATCGTGCTCTGGGAACTGACACAGCCTGTTTCTACAGTTGAAACCAGAAGTTCACATACACTTTTTTTTTTTTTTTCTCACTGTCTGACATGAAATCAGACAGAACTTTTCCTGTTTTAGGTCAATTACGATTATCAAAATTATTTCTATTTGCTAAATGCCCGAATAATGAGAGAAGGATTTTTATTTTTTATTTTTATTTTTTTGCATTACTTTCTCTAAAGTCAAATGTTCACATGCAGTAAGATTACTACAGCTGCACTACTACCAAGTCATACATTTAAATGAAATGTATGTAAACTTCTGACTTTGAGGAAGAAATTTTGTCTAAAATAAAATCCTTCTCTCATTATTCTGGCATTTAGCAAATAGAAATAATTTTGGTAAACCTAATTGACCTAAAACAGGCAAAGTTTAGTCTGATTTCATGTCAGACAGTGAGAAAAAAAAAAGTGTATGTGTCTTTTTATATAGTTTATGTCAACTTCTGATTTCAACTGAATATTATAATTATACTAAACAGTGAATAAATGTTGTGGTAGAGATAGACACTGTTGTATTTCTCGTTGTGCTTTAAGGTTGAACTCTATCCGGTGTTATCTGCCCACGTCTCCGGATCGGTGTGAATCGACGACGCTGTAATTCACGATTTCGCGGTGTGATTTTGAAATAATCCCAGGTTTCATGAGTCCGGAGAGGCCCGGGCTGTAAAACACGGCTCCGCGCAAATAAGTTTCATCTGCTCTGTGGAAGCGTGGTGTCGACACAAGATTTACGCGGCACAGTTCCTTCAAAATACATGTAAAATAAAATACTGCAGTATGGGGTTCTGTAGTAATGTTTGTGACAGCCATACTGACCCCACGTTCAAAATCACAGATGACATACTGTATTTTTTGGACTATAAGACGCACTTAAAATCGTTTAATTTTCTCAAAAATCGACAGTGCGCCTTATATATTAATTCTGGTTGTGCTTACTGACCTCGAACCGATTTTACGTGGTACACAGCGCTCAAAAATCTGTCAAAATGTTTTCGTACGACTTTTGTAAGCTACGAAGCCGCACCGCTCGATGGATTGCCGGAGCGATACTGCCACCGTAGTGAAGAGCCTCGCGGGGTAATGGCCACGTCCCGATTCGCCGAACGCACACTTCGCCCGGGCGCGTCGAAGGGCACTTGCGTAACGTCCGGCGCGACAAGGGCTGTCCCGTTTCAGCGCAATCCTACGCGCGTCACTGATTAAGAAAATAAAACTGGAGAACGAAGCGCGTACGTCGCGCGTCGAAGGCACTTGCGTAACGTCCGGCGCGACAAGGGCTGTCCCGTTTCAGCGCAATCCTACGCGCGTCACTGATTAAGAAAATAAAACTGGAGAACGAAGCGCGTACGTCACGGTGGGCGTGAACCGGTGGAGGTGAAAACGGGGATCGATCGGCAAAATGGCGTCTCGAAATTAAGCTATTAAAGATTGAGAGGCTAAACGAGAAGGAAACAAATCTAACGCGGTTAAAAGCTCTGAAAAGTCCATTTTGCGTAGTAGCTCTGCTTTAAACTTACCGATCCTGCCTTTCTTCAGTCATGAGTATTTTATCACTAAAGAAAACTTGAAAAACACGTTGTGACCTGGTCGGCCCGGCTGCGTCACCTGTTGTCTCCGTGGAGATACGCGACGTTATTACCAGACTTCGCAGATGTGCGCACACGGCAGCCAGTGACCATGACTCCGATGCCTTCCTCTCCACTCACCTGAAGCACGGCAAAATCAATCCGGGCAGGTGAAACGCAGAGCGAGATTGTACTGAACGGCTTTAAAAATGCGATGGCGCTTCTTCAAAACCAAACGCAACTAAACAGAACAGACCTTTAAACAAAATGACTCCAGTTATCCGCAGTTGAAAGTATTCTTTGCCCGTGGTATCTTGCGGCATCAGCGTCGAAAAACCAGAGCAGGAAAGTGGATTTGGAGATCTGAACTTAAAACACCTTCCCGTGGTTAAATCTACATTTGGACACGGACTCAATTATAGAAGGGGGGCTAATCCCGAAGACCCTTTTAACCTGGAATGTACCGCGGGCCCAGGCAAAACCAAGCTCCCGAGTTCAGAAATCAAAGCCTGCTAATTAAAATCATAATGGTCCCGGTTAAGATGATTATCTACGGGGCGCCAGATAAGGCAACCTCCAGCAGATTTCCTCCCTTTTTAAATATTTATGGAATACTATTAGTCCACGGGGCCAGAGCCGTGTTAAAAGGTTTATAAAGATGACTCGCAGATCAAGAAAGAGAGAGAATAAGCGTCTTAATGTGGCGTGGAAATGAGGAAGGAGGCGAGGAGAGAGGGAGAAGGAGCTAGGGAGCAGGAGCCGGGGCAGAGGAGGCGAGGTGACCAGGTGTGAGTGAGGTTTATAGGGTGAAACGGTGCAGGTGCGTGGCCTTAAGGGTTGAAGTGAACAAGACCAGAAAGGAAGAGACTGCAGGGCAACTTCATATAATCAGGTGAGGAGGGAGGTCACGTCTTCACTTCGAAATATCAAAGCACGCAAGACTCACGGCGAGTTAATGACAATAATAAATTACTTTTCAAAACGAAGACATCTGTTTCAGTAGGTTTTGTTATAGTTATATTAGAGATATGTTTTTTTTATGGCTGATTCCGATTGTTTCGAATCCAGAGCAAACGATTGCGATATTTCTGGGGCTGATTTTGATTATTTTCTTCAAATTCTGTGCATTCTGTGTGTGTTTTTTTAGGCAGCACATCGACCAAAACAAAATATCGGCCATTGCTGGAGGTTTAAGGCCGATCGATGATTTGCTAAAAAGGTCACGTGTTGGTCTATCTCTTTATATATTTAGCTAAAGTAAAAGCCAAAAGTAAAATCTGTCAACTGGACAAAAAGTTGTAGGAGTGAAGACGTTTCGCTGCTCATCCAAGCCGCTTCTTCAGTTACAGTAGCACAGTAGCGCTAGCCAGGATGCTAATAGGTGTGAAAGCATCCATTAAGAACTGAATGAATATGTTAAGATTTTACTTTTGGCTTTTACTATGGATCAGACCTGGACGACTGAGGAATTACACAGACATATTTAGCTAAAACGAACTTGGTTAGCTTTCAAAGACTGTAATCGCAAAACATTTACAATAAATCAAATCCTCCAGCTATGATAGTCCTGACCGAGTCTAACTCAAGATCTGGAGGCGGGTCCCACTGCTCCTGACAGGTTTCCTCAGCTGCGTTTAAGAACGGGTCAAATGCAAAGGAGAAATTTCCCTATGCAGACAAAAAAGTGTAGCTCAACCTAAACATTGTGAGGCAGAACCACTTAAACTTGTTTCTTTACTTTGTGTAATCCCACAGTCGTCCAGATGGGTCGTTTTTAGAGTGAAAAGAGTGGAAAAATAAGGGGAAAAATGTGCCCTCTTTGCCTGTGTTTACAATTACGTCATAGGAGATTCCCCATAAAACGTGCTTGTCCAGTTAAAACGTATAAAATGGAGATTGCGGGTGCAGGTAAATTACTATTGTTAATATACGGATTTGTGTAGCAAAACTCGATTTGGTTATAATGAGCAGATTTTTTTGGGAGGGATTTTCTTTTTGGATATTTCTTAAGCAAACACCGTGTTATCAACCAGCAAGCCATGAATAGGCTCTAGGCACAGCAGCACGCTAGCTAGCTCAAAGCTAACAGTAACTTTTCTTAAAATCAGAAAACATAAAATAAACAACCTAATAAGATTCAAATGAATTAAAATAAAGACTACGCACTTATTTCTATATGTAGAATACTTCAGTTTGTGGTGTTGTTTTATTATTTATTATGCCTCAAAAAGTAGCATAGCGTTAGCATCGAGACACAAACATCTCTTTCTAAACACAGAAGTGTCTCTGGTGAAGTATTCATTTGATTTGTGGAGTTTTTAACATGTCGTCAGTGTCCGTCTCATCTTTAAATATTTATTAATTTTAGCGTGACTCTGCAAAAACCTCGTAGAGATAAAACTGGACAGGAAGTAGTGACGCTAACGGTGAGATGCCAATTGCGGTTGCCCACCGATAGACGGTTTTGGCTGGTTGTTTCCATTCAGATTCAACAATCCAAACTGACAAACACAGCTGACTTATTTTGCAAAGCGATGGCCACCAGAAGATCCACTATTTCCGTCCCAGCCTACGGCCTGTCTGCCCCAGCCGACGTCACCCATCCCTCCCCCCCCTCCTCCGAGCTCCTCTGAGGGGCCTCTAGTCCAGTCCCGTCCCTCTATTGGACCAGCGCCAAAATCCTACCAGCCTGAAACTATCCATCCATATCAGTTCGCATCTGCAGGGAGGGAGAGGGGGAGTGGCCGCAAATAATAAGAGAGAGGGGCGTAAGTGCGTAGAAATGGCCTCCAGGGGGCGCTTGTCATTGACGTTACGGACCACCTTGGAAGCGTTCGACGATGTGTCAGTCAAATTCTTGTTAGTTATAAACCAATGAGAGCTGCAGCCTAAACGTTACAGGGGGAGACGAGGCAGGTTCGGTCTGATTATCAAAGTGCCGTTTTTGTGAGACGCAAAATCGACGTGTGCAAATTGGATGAAAACAACATTGTGATTTGGGGGGTGAAAGTGTAATCAAGGGAGTTCGAGGGGTTGTTTACAGTACATCAACGAGCGCGGCTAACATTTGGAACTAATAAATGATTTTGTTTTGGGATTGGATTTAAATAATCAAAATAATACATTCCTCCGTGTTAAAAAAATACACCTTGAACTGTGGCGATAAGTGGATTTACACAGACAGTAACTTTGAACTCGTCATTTACGTTCAAAAACTTTATTTCAAAGGTTGGACTTCGTGTTTTTTAGATTCCTGGTTGTAAGCGCCATTTTGAGGACTTTTCACCTTGAATATATGTTATGTTTTGAATCGTTGCTATGGCTACGGTGCAAAATTTTAATCGGATTTCAGGTTCCTGTTATAGGCTCGAGGGTGAAATGTTTTGTTTTTAATAGTTAATTGCAAATTTGGTCGTCTTTCTGAAACCCGTGAACACTTTCCTGGGCGTGACTGACAGGTGGATTAGCCAATCAGGGACAGGCAGGGTCTGTTTTGGAAAAAGTAAAGAAAAAAAATATGACGGCACTGAAAAACATGGAGGATTTCTGCAGAATCTATGAGCGAAGCACTAAACTGTGTTAATCTGAGGTGAGGGAAATACGATTTTATTTGTAAATCGCAGGTGACCAGTGAGCTCCTTCGTTTCACACGTGTCACTGAAAAAAATTGATCTGATTGGACGATCACGTTTGACCGGACTTGAGACGCAACAGAGGACGTGGGACCAGACTCATATCAATCTGTTTAAAAAATACAGAGAGAGATCAGTCTGGATTTGCCAGGCAACGTGAAAACTACTTTTTATAAATTGAAATTCAAATTTTTGCTAATTTAAACCATGTTACTACAGCCTTACAATAACTTATTTTTTGCGTAGAATTAACTTAACACAGAGTTAGTTTTAGATAACAGTGTCACCCTAGCAAATTCTAGCGTTGTGATAATTGTGAGAAGAAACATTACAACTTCAGAATGATTCATGATTGTTGACAACGTGACCAAACTACAGTGATATACCATCGACTGTATAAAGACGTGGACTAAGTGAGTGTGACGTCACCCACAGCGTTCGGCTCCAGTCGAATGAAGCTATTGGTTATAGGGGCCAATTTGGGGCCGAGTTCTATATTCCGACCACGAGTATCGTAGCAACTTAGCCAATCTGGAGCGAGGCTGTTGAAGGTAACGCCCCTTCCCGCTTAGCAACGCTGTCATTCAAACCGGTTGCTAACGCTAACGGGAGCGACCTCGGGGATAGAAGGTGTCTGGTTTGTCTGTTATTAATGTTCATATCTTGAGTTACGGACACAATAGCGAAATAAAATCACCAGGATCATGTAGAGCGGGTTAATACGAACATTTTAAGACCAAAATGACGAGTCTGACAGCAGCAGTTACAGAGAGAGGAGCGACAATTTTTCAGTTTAAGTGAATTGGAGCTAGAGTCGATGGAGCCGGAAGTGCGCCCATGGTCACTTCCTATTTGGAAGGCGGTGGCTAGCAGGTTAGCTATGTTCATTTATATTTACAGTCTATGTGGCTGTGGTACTTCATTTTCTTTAATTCCAATAGTCTAATATCTTACCGCTCTTTTTGTATGTGGTCAAACTTTCTGAATGATAATGTAAAGTTAACGTGACCTGAACAGACAGAAATAAAATGACTTCACTTTGTCATGAATATTGACAATTACTGATTACGCAAAACATCGTGACATCTGTAGTTTCAGAAAACATTTAGACCCTTAAATTGTCCATAATGTTGCCAGATACTTGAATGATCCTGTCCGTCTCTGACCAGTGAATATCGTGTGTGCGAAGAGCCGTCCAAAAGTCCTCGTCCGCCCTGCCCCTGGAGGCCAGATGTGATCCCAGCTGGATGTGGCCATTCATCGACCTGCGCTGACAACATGTGACACGAGAGCAGGGCCCCGCCAGGACCCTTAGCCCTGTCACTCACACACACACACACGCGCGTCGGGGTCATAAGCGCTGTGGGGACATTATATCCGCTCACATTCGTTTCCTGTTTTAAAAGAGACAATTTGTGCTAAATCAGGATTTTGTTAATGTTTTTGGACATTCTTTTGATATTCCATGACAAGATCTACAGCTACCCTTAGTTTAACTCAAGACGGACATTCGAAAGTAGTTTAGTTAGTTTAGTTTAGTCTTTATTTGAAGGGACAACGTGCAGAGACATTAAGAAAAGTTACATAGTGCGGCTTTAACACTAACCTGACTGACCCCATATCATGGACTGTATATATAAATGGACATAGCTAACCTGCTAACCGCTGCTTTCCAAATCGGAAGTGAGCATGTGCGCGCTTCCACCTCCATCGACTCTGGCTCCAGTTCACTTTCTATTGAAAAAACGTGGCCCCTCTCTCTGTAACTGCTGCTGTCAGACTCGTCACTTTGGTCTTAAATGTTCGTATTAACCCGCTCTACATGATCCTGGTGTCTTTTATTTTGCTACGTCACTTTGTCTTAAATGTTCGTATTAACCCGCTCTACATGATCCTGGTGTCTTTTATTTTGCTATTGTGTCAGTAACTCAAGATATGAACATTAATAACAGACAAATGAGGCGCCTTCTTTCCCCGAGTGGTAAATTGTTGGTCCGTACAAAACCCTTTACCTACGAGTTACTATTGGAAGAAGTTGTTGACCCCGCATCACTTATTCTCAGACACAAATAAACACGTCAGGTTCGTGTGTCTCGCGGTGGGCGCTGCATAGACTTACATTCACTTTCCTTCAGCTTAACTTTAACCATAATTACTACTTCCCTAACGAGATTAAGTCCCCGCATTACTTGGTAAACACGCACACACACACAGTCACAGAGATGGGTCCACGTCTCTGCTCCTTCCTCCACTGCTCCAGATGGGTCATATTTCATCCACACCAGCCCCTCCCTCACCCTCTCTCTCTCTCTCTCTCCGCCTCTCCGATCATCGCTTCCTCCCATCACAGGAAGCGTTTCAAAGTGTCTCCCAAAGTGAAGGCAAAATTTTGTGCGGGGGCCAACGCTGTTCTTTTCCTGGATCGGCTGAAATCAATCCCCAGGCAGGAACTTTAGATAACCACACATTTAGTTCCCAATTGAAAAGCCGCACACATTTGTCACAACACTCAAAGCCAATTGGTGTAACGCTACCTTGACCAGATTTTGTCCCAATTAGACTCCGGTGCATCCGAGTATGAGCGCGAGTGTCCAAACGCGGCTGTCTTTGAGCCCTGACATAACACTGAGCTCTCTAATTGGGAAAAGTTGTCTAAAACATCAACTTTCAATGTTAATTAATATGGTTTAGGTGACGGTACATGGCACTGTGCAAGGTGCCAAGCGAAAATTATTATATATTGTTTGAAAAGAGAGAAAGCAGCTTAAATGCTATTATAGGCTTTGTCAGCTTTTCTCCACTGGAAATGGCAAGAGCTGATTTATTTTAAACAGATCATTGAATTGGCCTGAAGTTTCTTTCATAATTTCACTAAGTACAATGGAAGTTTTGGAAGCGGAGGGCCCATAATCTGCTGGTCTCCATGGATATGTCATTGCACTGCCTGGAATGTTCCACAGTATGACATTATATTAAAATTTCAATAATGGGAACTGTGTAATGAGTGGAATGTGCAATGAGTGTAGTGTGCAATTTTTTTTAAAATTTTTTTTAAATTATTATTGTTTTGACCCTTTTGTGACCCCAGCCCTTGGGACAACAGGTGGAAATTAGCTTTTGGCTAAAATCCGGCGTGTTTACGCTCATGTTAATTCATGTCTGTTCATTAACGCGCAATGTCCCAACCAAATAAATAAATAAATAAATAAATAAATGCTTCTTCATGAAGACAAGTCGGTGACGCCACAGGAGCAAGTTACAAGTCAAGTCTTCGGAAAGAGCTCACAGTAAAAACGCATGCTTTTTTTGCTAATAAAAGTAATGCCATACTATGGAACATTCCAGGAAAGAACAATTACATATTCATGGAGACAAGCAGGTGACGCCACTAGTCCAACTTACAGGTCAGCTCTGTGGAGAGGCGACACTAAGAATGCATGTTTTTCCATGTTTTTTCACCAATAAAAATACCTTTAACTGAACAAATGCAATATAGAAAAGCTTAATGCCATATTAAGGAAAATTCCAGGCAAAGTAATTACATCTTTATGGAGACAAGCAGGTGATGGCCCCTCAACAGAAACATTTGTGTTACTCTGGTACAGATATATTGTGTGAGCAGCTCTTGAGGTAAAAAAAAAAAAAAAAAGTCAGCTGCATCTAATTATAAATACTTATTGCCCGATAATCAGGAAGTGCACTGTTCGCATGCTAGTTGGTGTTAGCTTTATCGCGACGGCAAAACTTCGCTCTGGTCTCTGAGAGTTGTGAAAAGCGCTTATAAACTCATCACTGTGAATAATTAGGATGCTCTGAATGCAAAAGGTGAGTGAGGAACGACTTCGGACCAGTGCAAACCGTTTAAAACGAACTAGTTGTGTTTTTAATGTTTTTAAGACGGTAAAAAAAAACAGGCACAGCGTCTTTACACAGTTCATAGTTATAAAGTTGAAGTATGTGAAGCAACTGAATATGGTTTCCCTGATATGGCCCTATACATATGTGTGTGTCCCCTTTTGTTCTCCGGTGGACAAAAGCGTGCACTGCACTTTTCTCCGGTTCTTCGGGAGCTCTTTTGTGCATTCTCATTACACTGTCTTTGCTGCCTGTGTGTCCAGATGGCAGGGCGTCTTGCAGTCATAATGCTGCGGTAATCCCCGTGCACATGGCTCGCTCCGGTAAACACCCCGCGCTCGGCCCATTGTTCCCCGCCCGAGAGTGTCTGTGGCTGGGGGCGGGCG
>KN484606.1:1940-18280 GCA_000787095.1 Periophthalmodon schlosseri
AATTCACACATGGAAGACAAACCGCTCTCTCAGGACAGGTGGGGGACACTTGGGGCTCCGGAGCCGACAGGGGCCCCTACATTATGGAGATTCCTCTGGTGACATTATCTGGATTCCTCTCACCTCCCCATAGAGCCTGCAGTCTGTGTGTGTGTATGTGTGTGTGTGTGTGTGTGTTTGTATGCGCGAGAGAGGGAGCCTACGCCTATTAAATCAGCGATGACATTTCCCCTCTTGGCTCCGGTTCCTTTAAAAAACAAGCCGTTGTTTGGCCCCGGTCGGCTCCTGAAATGCGCACGGCTGAAAAACACCAACTGGAGATGGATCGAGAGATGAGGACGAAGGGAGAGAGAGAGAGAGGGAGACGAAAGAGCGAGAGAGAGAGGGACGAGAGAGAGAGAGAGAGAGGGACGAGAATTTCAATTAGTTTTCTAATACTGGCAAAGCAGCAAGGGCCCCGAGACCAAAGTGATTCATCAAAGTTATGGCTGCTGCTATAATGAAGGCCCGGGCATATTACAGGCTAAATAAGTAAATAACATACTCACGCACACAAGAGGCTGGACACGCTAACGCTAAATAAATGATGCCAAATGGGGAGCGATTTCACAATTTGACTCAGGACCAAATCTACGTCAAAATGAGATATGTGCGTGCCCAGATGCCTTTTGCGCAAGATGTTACTTTCTTTCACTTTATACTGTACTTTAAATATGAGCCAAATGTTTGTAACATCACAAAGTTTAGCCGTTAATAAAATGTGAGGTTAACTGACGCTACAGTAATATTTAAAGGTCCTTGTGAGCTTTTAGCCATGTTATAATGTTGCTACCTCATCAAAAACACGCGTGGAGTTGTGTTTTGTTTCGTTCGCACATGTTTGAGTAATCCTGCATTATTGGTCTGTCTACATCTCCAAAGCTCAAAATGCTCTGTTCCACCTTGTGATGTCATTGAGTGGTAGTTTTAAAGTTAACAGAAATTTCTTAAACTGCAAATTTTCACGTGATTCTAGTGAAGGTGTATGGAGTTTAAAAACACAGTGGAGCACTTCCTGTGTTACCACATGACATCACAAGGTGGAGCAGAGTGTTTTCCGTTTGATAGCAGAACACGGCGTAATTGTGCAGGATTTGTGTGTTAAACGTGTGAATGAAACAAAGCAACAATACAGGTATGTTTTTGGTGAGGATACAATATTGTAACATTAAAAATTTGCACAATGTAGGCCCTTTAATGTGTTTGGTGATTACAGCAGGTACACATTTAAAAATTACAAAAAAATGACAAAACTTTCTTTACAAGCTCTATTAAACTGTTTATATGAATGTCAAACTAAGAATACAACTTTCTGGCAGGTAAAATGATGAAAACATAGTCAAGCTAACAACTAGCACGATGCAAATTCGGTAACTGACTCAAATATGGGAATTGACACGTGTAGCGCTACAACTTAGCATGACTAGCATTGTAGAAATTCACCAGCTGTAATGATTTCTATACCCAACACCCAAAACCGCCAATGCTAAATATGGGCTAGCGTAAGCAGCAGAGCCAGTTCGAGATCGCGACTTATTTGATTATTACACAGAGCTAGCTTGTCAACAGTAGCGGCTAGCTGCAAATGCTCCTCCATTAGCGACATAGCAAGGCCGATCCGGGAGCTATTTTAAAAGCGGAATCGAATGCATCGCGTGTTTGACAGTTGGCCATAGGGTACTGTATGTGGGGAACACTTAGCACGCCACGCCTTCATCGTGTCTGCGTATCTCACAGGCTGTCAACACGAGCGTCGGATAACAGCTACTAAACGCTTGTACTATTTATGTCAAATGAGGGAGTATAAATTGTTATTTCATATCAGATTGTAATGTTTAGAAGGGTGGGAAAAGTTTTAGGAAGATTCTACTGAAGATTTTACTTAGCTACTGACGTTAGCCTTATCTAGGCAAGGCAAGTTTATTTGTATAGCACAATTCTTACGCAAAGTAATCCAAAGTGCTTTACAGAATAAGAAAGACATTATAAAATCACAATACCAACAAATCAAAACATAAATGATCATAAAATGAACATTCAAAGAGAAGAGTGCAGAATAAAAACCTTTCAGTCAGATGCACAGCGGAACTGTTTTGAGCCTGGATTTAAACATTGTCAAAGTAGAGGCCTGTCTCACATCTTCAGGAAGACTGTTTTAGCTGCATAAAACTGAAACGCTGATTCCCTCTGTTTAGTTCTGGTTTAGTCCTGGTTTAGTTCTGGTTTAGTCCTGGTTTAATCCATGTTTAGTCCTGACTCTGGGCACCAGCAGGAGGCCCGTCCCTGAGGTCCTCAAAGTGCGAGACGGTTCATATGGCACTAACATGTGGGAGATGTTAGCACCATATGAACGTAAAGGTACACTATGTAACTTTTCTGGTGGAGCGTGCGGCACCTGCTAGTATCCATGGAGATATTATTTCTTTACTTGGAATGTTCCCCAGTATGACATTAAACTTCCCCGTCACTATGAAGGCATGCAGGTGACTCCTCCAGGCCAAGTTACAGGTCAGATCTGTGCAGAGGTGACCCTGTAGTAACACATTTTCCAAGATGTCTGTGTAGTCCCTCAGTCGTCCAGGTATGGGCCATAGTAAAAGATATTTTTAAGACCCAAAAAAATGATATTTTTAAGAGCAATAAAACACCTGTAAGTGAGTAAATACAAGATGGGTAAGTTTATACAATACTGAGATATATTTCAGGGACTAGCAAGTAGTGGACCTCACCAGAAAAGTTACACAGTGTGCATTAAATTGCAGTTTTAGCAGGCGACTTTTTGTATGAACATTAGAGCTGACCTGAACATATACTAGCCTATTTCAAGCTATAAAACATAAACGCCCAAGTACTTTAAAATGCCTGAATAATAAATAGAGGTCCTTCAAGTTCAGGTTTCTATATAAAATTGATTTCAACTCAGTGAGTATGTGAAATTATAATTACGTAGCCTTTTATACTCACTTGAGTTTCAACTGCATGGCAATAACAATCTTATACTTGACACAAGAAATATGTTCATTTATCTACCCCTAACACTGTCAAACATCTTCTAGACAGACCAGGCAGAACCACTGTGGAAACTTTATAATAGCAACTCTTCAGACAAAGGCCGATATGAAATCAAAATTGTGATTCAGTGCTTATGGTATGTTCCAGTATGGCATTAAACTTAAAGAGACAAAAGACATATTACCTAAAAACTGCAGTACACACAATTTACTTAAAGCTACACTCTGTAACTTTCTGTTAAAAAGTTAAAACCATACTTCGGAACATTCACAATGGAGATAGATATGTTTTATGCCATACTGTGGAAGATTATAGCCAAAGGAACAACATTTCCATGGAAAAAAGCCAAATAGGAGTTAGATTTGTGGAGATGCGAGCCTGCTCACAGTAAGAACGCATGTTTGTCTAAATTTATCAGTGCAATAAAAACATCCAAAATGAAAAAAAAAAACAGCATGGCTTTATTTTAGTACAGCTTTTGGATAAAAAGTAGTGTGGCTTTAACGCAACCATCTGAACTGCAATATCACTGCAAGTTTGAGTGATAATTCCCAACATAACTTAGACTAGAGAGTTTAGAAAAGCACTCCTCGTATTGTTGTCAGAACGTGGGCGTTATTACTGTATCTTTGCCTTCACCTTCAAATCCCGCCAAATCCAGTGTGAGGTATAGAGGTTGCGAGACAGTGCCACCAGGACTATGTCAGACTTGTGGAGGTTTTAAGCCCACCACGGGTCCTCCATCGAGACCCCCTCCTGTGAACATCTGCTGCCTGTCAGACCCGAGAATGGGATTTTCACAGCACTCACTCGTCAAAATGGCATCTTCCAAAGAAGGCACGCCACACGCCTCACCTGTTATGACAACTATTAGGTCTAAAGGAGGAGGCAAAAGTGATCTTCAATAAAAAAAATGTCAAAAATTATGCATGGTGGGTTTGGTTTGAGATCATAATTGTTCGAGTTTTAGTAGAATGGTAAAAATAGAATTATACCAAAAGTGGGTTGCGACAGGGACAACAGTATGCGCTTGTATAAGGTTTGAACTGGTAATCATCTGGTAGGTGGGCAAACATTTAACTCACTGCAACTTAATAGCAGATTCATTGCTAACTACTCTGATTTCCAAGCACCTATAAATGGCATTCAAAAATCATCTCATTCTGAAATTATATGCCAAGTGTTTAAACCAAAATTACCATTAAACATTATACTTGGTGACTTTTAAAAGGTGCACCGTGTAACTTTTCTGGTGGGTAGTCCATCAACTGCTTGTTTGTCTCCATGGAGATGCTTTTACTTTGCCTGGAATGCTGTGTAACATTCTAACTTGGCGAAGCAGGTGGTGCCCTTCATAGACATTAATAGATGCTATAGGAAAAAATACAGCGGACTGGCTCCAGTGTTCCAAAATGTTCCTGCACTAGCTGAGTTGCTAAGTGATAGCATTAGCACTGACCCTCCACCAGAAATGTTCCATAGTGCCTCTTTAACTTAATGCTACTTCATCTCACATAGCGTTTTCCTTTCCTCAGTTGGTAGAGACGATTATACACTTAAAAGCTGCCCTGGGGCTGATGGATAAAATTTGGCTGCCAATTTAATTCAGTGGACAAAGCACATGATGCACAAGTATTACAAGTTTTTCAATACATTTGAATACTCCCAAACTTTAAAGAGAGTGTATTTTACTTCTATCAGGTATTAATTACTAACACGTAACATATTTATATCATCACAACTTTTACTGTGTTGAAAATGCTTTGCTCACCAAAAACGTATTAAAAGTTTCACTTTTGTTTTTGATGCTCTCAAGTCACCCCTCTTCAGAGGCTATCACAACACAATCAGTGTGCATCCTGTTAATGAAACCATTGCACGTCGCATCAGGTTTGTCAAGCTGTTGTGTACAGTTTTGTATGATACTTTTGTATATTGATGGAGAATTGTCGTGTGGGTGCGTGGGCGACATTGCCTTGTGGGTTGAGCATTGCACAAAATCTTACAGCTAACCATAAAGAGGGTTCGAATAGGGCCCCGGAGAGATTGCTAAATTACTGAAACATGCATGGGTGACATATAAAACCTCTTCAGACATATTTTTGATGAGGGAACAACATTATACCATGGTGAATCGCTCAAAAAATTCCCCTACTTTAATACTACAACTTTTGCAACTTGTTTGGCAAATCTGAAGCTTAACCAGTTTCTAATTCTCAATGCAAAAATCTTTAATCTTCTGAAACTCGAATACCAGCATATTCCATCATATGCTTAGTCACACTCCAACCTTCACTTTACTTTTATTGTTCTAAAATAACAATCCCACAGCTCCATATGACATTCCTCCTCCGCTTCCTCTTTCCTCTCTCCACTTGTGTGTGTATCTGTGATTACTGTGTGCCTTGCGGTGTGTTGCGTTCAGGGCCTGGCTGTCAAACGCATGCCCGCAAACCGCTAAGTACCCAGGGAGGCTACGCTAACCATAACTCTAATACTTTTCCCTTCCACGTCAACTTTACTCCGAGCTAACTTTACTTGACGATCGGGTGCCTTACACCTTGCAACCATTTTTAGTTTTTATCCTGCCAATTAGATGTGTTGAGGATTTTTTTTCCCGGGAGAGGTAACAAGGTGTTTTCTCATGTTTTGTCCCATGAGTGCGCAAAAAAGTGAAATGCCAGGTTCAAACTCTGAATTATGGGGCAACACATGAACACATTATCAGGTGAACAGTCCCGATGCTTGAGGTGCAGACCAGTTTTGATTTATTAATAGACGACGGATGTTTGTGGGATGAGACTAATGATGATGAAGGTTCCCCATGCCCTCCAAAAGTGTCATGGAGATGTGACAATGACAAATATTTTAAATGGAAGCTGTGACTGTAATGAATAACTTTGGAGAGAGTTATGTGTGGAGGTGTATAGTAAAATAAGTTGAGGACACAGGGGAAAGTGAGAAAGTGGCATTTTGATTGTCGATTTCGATTAGATTTGCGATTTACAGGAGGCATCCGGAACAGATGCCCGAGCCACCTCAGCTGGCTCCTCTGGATGTGGAGGAGCAGCGGCTCTACTCCGAGCTCCTCCCGTGTGACTGAGCTCCTCACCCTATCTCTAAGGGAGCGCCCAGCCACTGAAATATGAACTGACAAACAGAGTTAGCAGTTTTTAATGCAAAAGAAGACAGGAGATTTTGTTGTTTGTGGAAGAAATGATGGTACTTCAAAACTTGCAGCCTTTGCAATTATTTTCTTCTTTATCTTTATTTATACAGAGGAACCCAATGAGAGCACTTGGGCTCTCTGTTTAAAATAAAATACAATACAAACAGGAAAAACAAAAACAACAAGTACATAAGTCCATCTAAAACATTAAAAACAGGTGCAAGTGTGTGTATAAAAGTTAATTACTAGATTATTAAATTGCAATTGTGTCACCAAAGTATCCAGTTCTGCTTTTCATTAGACTGTACACTAGTTTTGTGAAGCAAAACAGCTAAAAGCCTCTTTCCCGTCTCAGTTTTGGTGTGGCTAGTCCTTAGCCTGATGCGGTCATGTGATCTGGTATTAAATGTTCAGGTATCAATGATTAACATGCCAGGTAGGTATTCTGGCAGTTTTTGAAGTAGTCCCTTATAGATACATGAAAAGCAGAGGCTGAAGTCTGCATGTGCACCACATCCCCCTAATCCAGTACAGAAAGAAAGGTTGCCTGCACTATTTCTTTAAACTACAGGGTTAGCAGTTTTTTATGCAGAATAAGACAGGATATTTTGTTGTTTGTGGAAGAAATTAAGGTACTTCAAAACTTGCAGTGTTTGCGATTTGCCAATTGTATCCTTTCAAATTGCAATTTCGGGTTGAGATTAATCTTGCAGCTCTACAGGATGCCTCCTCTGAATATTCTCATCTCATTCAGAACAACATATATAACTGCTGTTCCTCAGATACATACTTTTAGTGCTTTGCTTGTTTTAGTGCTTTGCTTGTCCCCTCAGTTTTTCTAATTTTACTCATAAACCGCCATATTAATTTCGACCCTAACGGACCTTGCGTTTCTCTGATTGGTTAATCCGCCTGTCAATCACACCCATCGGAAATTGGAGGGCCAGGATATGGTTCCAGACCCAAACGTCTTTATGAAGCAACTGTAAAAGCTTGTGGTTTTGGCGGGCCAGGCAAGCAATTTGGTGAGCTAGTTTTCCTACGCTACGTTACGCTATAGCAGTTAGCAGCTACTTAGACCTGACAGCTAGCAACACAAATCCATCGTATTTGACCATTTCTGTCTCTTTATTGAACAGAAGCTAGCCAAACATAAAACGGGCAAACAGCGGTGCTTCAAAAACACTATACACACACTGGCCATGTCTGTGTGGACAGTTGCACTAAACCAACAGTGACCTCTACAAACCAAACTCGACCCTTGACCCCTCCCCCCCTCATCTCATGTCGTGTCCGCCGTCTTCGGTCCAATAATGACGCTATGAGAGACGGACAGAAATAGCGCCTCCGGTTGAGCTCCATGTGTGCGCCAGTCAATCAATATCTGTCTGCCGTAGTTTGAGAGGGGAGATTACACATGGACAAGCAGCGATTCACTTGTAACATTCGGCCATTAGACTAGAGTTAGATGCATGTACAGCAAGATGGAGAGAATAAGTAAAGTAAAGAAGTAAAGTAGAGTGAGCATGAAGAGGAACGATCAAGTCCAATGTAATTTACTGAATATCATGTAAAGATTATAGACTATGGGAGTAGAACTGTTGTAGTATTAGTATTAGTAGTTGTAGTATTAGTAGTAGTTGTAGTAGCTGTAGTGCTGGTACTAGTGGTTGTAGTAGTAGTGATAGTAGTTGTAGTAGTAGTAGTACTAGTTGTAGATAAGTAAAGTAACCACGAAGAGGAAGGATATCAAGTCCATGTAATTTACCAAATATCATGTTAAGATTATACTATGGGAGTGAAACAGTTTTAGCATTAGTAGTAGTAGTGGTAGCAGTGGTGGTGGTAGTAGTAGTGGTAGTAGTAGTTGTAGTAGTAGTAGTAAATAACTAAGTAAAGTAACCACAAAGAGGAAGGATATCAAGTCCATGTAAATTACCGAATATCATGTTAAGATTATACTATGGGAGTAGAACAGTATTAGTATTAGTAGTAGTATTAGTGGTAGTATTAGTGGTAGTATTAGTAGTAGTAATAGTAGTAGTAGTAATAGTAGTAATAGTAGTAGCTTTAGTAGTTGTAGTAGTAGTTCTAGTAACGGTTGCAGTAGTAGATGTAGTAGTAACAAACTAAACTTAAGTAAATACATTTTTGCCTTTTCTTCCCCCAGTTCAAACGTGACTGTGTATTCTGTTTCATGAATTAGGTTTAAGTATTGTTGTGAAATCCGTTAGTAAGCAGGTAACTTAACACTTGACAATATAATCTTAATATGTATGCAAAGTGTATTGTCAACCAGCATCAAAGCGAAATTTAGACAAGTCAATTCTGCAAAAGTACTGCACCAGATATTACGCCACATTATTATTCACAAAGAACATAGTCTGAGCTACACAGATTAAATACTAACCTGAATGCAAATAGAAAGTGTGACAGATGAAAGAAATGCAGCGGGAAATGTATGGACCGCTACAGGGTTTGTGTGTAAGTGCTATATCGTTAGGAGCTGGTAGACGCAATACGCGTTCTCAGGTTAATTAATTATTCTTTAACCTTTTCATTTCATGTGGTATAAACTAGGGTTGTCAAAAGTATCAAAGATCAGATACTAATCGATACTAAAACTCGTATCGAAACATTGTGGTCTCGTAATTGGTATTGAGTTTAAAGTCTATTCCTTATTATCGAAATAGAGTTTGAAATTTTAGTATCATGACATAAGTAGTATTAAGCACTAAAAATAATGTATGTTTATGGATAAAAGTTCAGATTTTCCGCAAAAAAGAGCCGCAGAGGGCGCAAGGACTCAACCTGGACACACCTGGACGCCCCAGAACTGAACTGGGAAGAAGAGCTTTTGGTTATTTTGCTTCCCAAAGATGGAATATATTTCAAAGACATGCAAAACTGGATACTCTGGTGCCAAAAATGGAGTTTGATAATCTGGTGATGAACATTTATACTCACACCTGCACCTGTTTTTAATATTTTAAATAGACTTATTTGTTTTGTTTGATTTTTGTATTTGAACAGGGCGCCCATGAAAAGGAGAGTCTGAGTGCTCTCATTTGGCTCTCCCTGTAGAAATAAAAATAAATAAATACAAAAATTAAATCTACATGCACAAAGAGAGAGGCTAAAAACAAGAGCTGCTAGCATTGAAGCTGGTTAGCTGCATAGCGAAGCCAATTTAGAACCGAACTCGAATATCATAGAAACCAAAGAGCCAATCCAGAGTGAGGTAGGTAACAAAGGTAACGCCCCTTCCTGCCCGCACTGCTGGTTTAGCACGGAGCGGGCGCTTAGCAACGCTGTCAATCAAACTTGTTGCTAACACTAGCGGGAGTGATCTCAGGGAAAGAAGCCGCCTGATTCATCTGTTATTAATGTTCATATCTTGATTTACGCGCATAATGGCGATGGAGCCCGGAAGTGCGCCCATGATCACTTCCTATTTGGAATGCGGCGGCTAGCTGGTTAGCTACGTCCATTTATATATACAGTCTACGGTTCATATGCAAGTCTCCATGGCGATGTTATTGGTGAAGTTTGGTGAACGTGTGTCGCTTAAAAAAACAGGGAGGAGCCAAAATCAGATGGCTTAAACTTTTGCTTATTAAACACAACAGAATATAATTATAATGGTTAAAAGCTAAAAAAAACAAACAAAAAACAGCGTAGAACTTCCAACTTAAACAACTGAGCAAGACATCTGGTTTACAACTCACTGATTTTCTCCCCCAACGCCGTATTTTAGCAATTATCCCAGACTGACGGAGCATTCGCAGGTGTAGCTTTGGACTGCAGACTTCACAGCTGAGGAGCGGACCAAAACACGGACCAAACCATGCAACAGGGAATCCCCCCGGAGAACGCTGCTATGTGGAGCCGGAATGTTCTGGCGTCTGTCCGCTCGTGTAACTGCGCTGGCAGCCGACCAGAGACCTGTCACCCCTCCCCCTCCCCCTCCTCCTCCTCCTCCTCCTCCTCACCCCCATATGAAGAAAAGACATGACTGGGTAGACGAAGAGAAATGGATCATATAGGGAATCGCACATAATTTTTCGAGTTTGATAGCAAGACAGAACGATAAAAAAACCCATCAAATTGGAATTCTTTGAGCGAATTTTGACGTTGTGATTAGATTTACTTTCAAAGTCAAAATTAAATTCACCGAGTACCTTTTAAAAACATCCGGTAACATTAACAGTAACAGTAAAAGCCCCAGTATGTAACTTTTTAGCCAACAAAAAAGCATGTTTTTGGGTTTTTTTTCCATTTTTGCACTGAAAAACGCGTGTCTTTACTGTGAGAATGTTGGACCATGTTCCCACAACCGGTAACATTAACAGTAACAGTTAAAGCCCCAGAATGTAACTTTTTAGCCAACAAAAAAGCATGTTTTTGTTTTTTTTCTCGTTTTTGCACTGAAAAATGCGTGTCCTTACTGTGAGAATGTTGGACCATGTTCCGCAGTATAGCTTTAAGTTTCTGTTTCCATGGAATCATGCCGGTGACTGTGTAGATGCTATACTTTACCTTTAACAAAGAGAAATATGGCAAATCTGAACAGCTAAAGTAATACAAGAAGACAAGAAGACAAGAAGAAGACATTTGTAGAGGTCAAAACAACAGGGTTAGCAAACATACCTCATTTCATACAACCCCTAGGAGACACAGGGACATTAAGTTTCCATCTCAATTAGCGTTGTCAAAAGTATCGAAAATCAGATACTAATCAATACTAAAACTAGTATCAAAACTAGATACTCATTTGAGCAGGTATCGATAAAAAGTCATTCACAAATGAACCTTTCCTGAAAAGCTTTAGAATGATCTTGAGTTGTATCAGAACAAGTATAAGACCACATAGTTTATTATCATCTCGGTATCCGAATCAGTATTGGGCATCGAGTCTATTCCTTAATATCGAAATTTTCGGATCGTGACAACACTAATTTCTTTGCGATTAGCCAATTTCAATTCAATTTTGCAAAATCTTCCAGCTATGAATTACAGGCAAGATTAGCACTTATCTTAATAGATCGGTTGAGGGCGTAGGAAAACTTCTCATTGCTAAACAAAACCCAGACCACATTTGCTCCATGACTGACCCAGCGTGTAATGAACAAATGTGAAGCGTTGCCAAGAGGAGCAGACTGTTTCACTGGAATCTTCAGCCGATCTTTGGTTGGGAGCCAGAGGAAGCGCTGTACTCGCTGTCACGATGTGCCTCTGGGCTGCAGTGGTACTCTGGGCTAATAAAGACGACATTATTAACTTGGGTTTGATATAATAAGAACACGGAAAGCATCCTCCCAGCAGCCGGCCTGGACAAGCAAGGAACGAAAACTACACCGGGGCAACGGGGGAAGCTGGAAATTTAATAAAAGAGATATGGAATACGGAAAATTGCATTAGGGAGCGTCAAGAATACATGGGTTGGGAATCGCGAGGTCATGCAGGTTTTGATATGCAGGAAGACTTGACCGGCGACATTCTAATGGGATTTGGAATTTTAAAAGGTCCATTATGAAAGTCTTCCAGGTTGCGGTCTCCGTGAAGGCTCTGACGGTCACGAAAACGAATTTTGAAGAGCGATATATTGCTGAAATAAATACAGACGAACGATAATATTGAAACCAAACCATAAAGAACAATTATCCCCCAAAAACTATTCCAAATGTACAAAAATAAATAAATAGCTGAACGCAACATTTGGTTAGTTTGTCATGAGTTATAGAAGTTCATAATTTCTACAGCTCAAATCTCATAGTACAGAATAAGGCCCATAAATTTTCCAGCAATACAAAGAAAAAGTGCACGCGATAAATATTGACTAGAGATAGACACATCACACACGGGGACGGCATCTGACACACAGGTACATTTCAGAACATGTTTGGAGAGGTCTAAACTATGTCGCTTGGCCGATATATAGGGGCTGATACTTTTCAGGAAAATAATCCCAAATGGTCGATCGCTAATATTGACCTCTAAAAAGTACTGTTCCATCTGGACGACTGAGGGATTACACAGACATGTTCCATTTGACATATTGGATGATAGGTCACTGTAGTATCTATCATGACAGGCCTAATGAAAACCAAGCTAGAATGTTCCAAAATATGGCATTAAACTAATCTATGTGGCTATCTGGTTTATTCAACTACTGTGTTCTACCTTTCAAAACAAATTTTGACCCATAATTTCGCTCATAACTTGGCCCGTTGGTGTCACCTGCTTGTCTCCATGGAAATATATTTTATTGTCATACTGCGGAGCATTTCAGTCATAGCAATAACTGGAACATTTCAGTCACGATATTGGTTTGAAATCAAAATATAGCATGGTAAGAGGGTGACAGTAGCTCAGTTGGTAGAGTGTTTGTCCACTGATCTGAAGGTTGGCGGTTCGAATTCCGCTCTCGACATAAACATCATTGGTTGAGCGGTCAGATCCACTGACCCACAGGTTGGCGGTGCGATTCCAGCTCCCACAGACGAATGCTGTCGCTGTGTCCTTGCGCAAGACACATAACCCACCTCGCCCCCAGTGTCTGCGTACGCTGGTGTATGAATGTGTGCGTAAAGAGTTTTGAGTGCCTAGAAGGTGGAAATATAAAAATGTGACAATTTACCATTTTGCCATATATCAATCGTGTTAGCATAAAAAGTTAGCCATCTCCAAAACAACAACAGAATTATAGTACTGCCAAAATGTAGGTTTTAACATAAGCAATGGAAACCTAAAGAAGTCCTCAGTGTTTTTAAAGTCCACCCACCTTCAGCGGACATGTTCTGATCAGCATATTAAAACTTATAAAGCACAAAAAGTAAGTATTTCCTTGGTTCAACCGCCATACCACCGTGTAATAGGACTGAAACACGATTCTCACTATGTATGAAAAGGAGCCGGATTTGATGAAGCTGATGTCACATGGTCGATGGAAAGACAATTAGGGAAATTGCATTGTGGGAAAGACTGCATTGTTCATCCAAAAGTGAGAGCCCAAGTCCAACAAGATAGAAAATGGCTTCTTTATCGACTAAAGCTAATTGAATCTGAATCTGGTCCGTGCACATTAATGAATATGCAAGATCAGTACTGCATCAATTAAAAGCACACGGCCCGACAACACATTATTACAAAGAAAATCACATTTAAATAGACACTGGTCAAATCGAAATATTCAAATATCCAAATATTACATTAAACGCGCTGTACCGGATTTTTACAGTCTTATAAATGTGAAAAACTTGTTTCCAAAGTTATTCCTCACTTACCTTGTGCATTGGGAGCATCCTAATTATTCACTGCAACGAGTTTATAAGCACATTTCACAACGTTCAGAGGCCAGTGTGGGGCTTTGCTGTCACGATAATGTTAACAACAACTAGCGTGCCAACAGTGCACTTACTGATTACCTCAAGAGCAGCTTATACAATATATCTGTACTGGGGTTCATATTACCACGATGCAAATTCAAAATCTATACATTTTTATTGCATATTTTCCAATAACAAACTACTAATTTAATCAAACCCGTCTCACTGTCCGGTACAATACAAATGTAAACGGTCGCGGGAGGGCATCTGGCTTTTAACCAATACAAAAATGATCACGAACGCGTCCATATATCGTCTTATTGACAGATTGATTTTAACATAATGCGCGTTAACTATACATCGCACGTTTTCTTTACATGGCAAATATTGATTATAGATTTCCTTTGATTACTTTTTTCAATTCTCCCCATTGTGGGCTACAGCAATCAGATTTCCTACGCAACAATAGGCATTTGAACGCCACACAATCTGTATTATTGTGTAGAGGAGAAGAATCCATTGTGTAGTGCAGTGTTGCTCCAGATTAGTCTAAACTAAGCCACATTTGTAGGTCTACTTTCACACGTACCCGCTGAGGGCTGTATCCTCCAATGACTTTTGGTTTTGTTTGTTTTTAGCGAGAGTGGGAGAGAAAGAGGGGGAGGTAAAGAGAGGGGGAGATGGAGAGAGAGAAAGAGAGAGAGAGAGCAAGGGAGAGAGGTGGAGAGAGAGAGGGAGAGAAAGAGAGAGCAAGTGAGAGAGAAAGGGAGAAAGAAGGAGAGAAATGAAAGTAAGAGAGAGCAATAGAGAAAGAGCAAGAGAAAGTAGGAGAGTGGGAGAAAGAGAGAGACAAAGAGAGAGAGCAAGGGGAAAGATGGAGAGAGCGTTAAGGGAGAGAGAAAAAGAGAAAGCGAGAGAGAAAGGGAGAAAGAGGGAGAGAAAAAGTGGGAATAACAGAGCAAGAGAGAAAGAGGGAGAGAAAGAGAGTGGGAGAAAGAGAGCAAGGGGGACAGGGGGAGAGAGCGCAAGGGGAGAGAGAGGGCGAGAAAGAGAAAGAGAGAGACAGAGAGCAAGGGGGTGAGAAAGAGAGTGCAAAGGGAGAGAGAAAAAGAGAAGGCAAGAGAGGAGAGAGAGAGAGAAAGAGAGAGAAAGAGGGAGAGATGGAAAGGGAGGGAGGGAGAGAGAAAGAGGGAGAGATAGAGAGAGATTTGGGGTGAGGCGTATGGGGTAGGGCCCTGCCTGGTGGAGGTAATTACAGCACATGAGCCTGTGGGCTTTCCTGCCTCTTACACTGAACCACAAACAGCTTCTTTTCACTTTCACCATCTCTGCAGACCAGCACCAGACTCACTGTGCTGTGTCTTATACAGTAAACAGTAAACACAGGGGGATGATGTATTCACTGAAGAGAGAGGATTCAAAAGTACAATGACCAATCAGAATGCAAATGAGCCGTCTTAACTATGTACTTTTCAGTGAGATTTTAATCTAACTTGAGCCGAGACTGGAGCAGATCTTTCATATACTATTCAAATGCAAATGGTTTTCTATCCTCAATTGACTCTGTCAGGCAAGTTATCACATTTTAAATACATTTCTTAGGTGTAATATATCACTTTTCTAGTAGGGGGCCTGCCGCCATAGAGATGTTATCGCTTTTCCTGGTATGTTCCATTGCAGAGCATTAAACTCATCAATCTTGGATGGATTCCTCCCATCGCCTCTCCACAGAACTTATCTGTAACTTGGCCCAGTGAAGTCACCTGCTTGTCTCCATTTGAGTTACGATTATTTTATATCTATATAATATATAGGTCTATATTTTTCTCCTCCAACATGCACGAGCATGTGATCTTGTGCGTACATGTACACAGCCAAAACCCCCTTCCCCCCTCGGGGAAACACTGAGCTTTTTTCTGATCTATGTTCTAATGTTGTTTCCACGTCACAAACAGACCTGGAGTTGTATTTTGTTTCATTCACACGTGTTTACACACAAATCCTTCATATTTAGACTGTGTTCTTCTCTCAAACAGAAAACACACTATTCCACTTTGTGATGTCACGTGGTTGTACAGGAAATGCTCCACTTTGTTTTTAAACTCCATATACCTTCGCTTGAATCATTTGGGTGATTTCAGCTTTGGAACTTCCAATCTCTACTAAACAAAAGATAAAAGGTAGCTGTTGAAAACTATTGCTTCATGACATCATAAGGTGGAACAGAGCATTTTGAGCTTTGGAGATGTAGACAGACTAATAATGCAGGGTTACTCAAACATGTGTGAATGAAACAAAACACAACTCCACGTATGTTTTTGATGAGATAACAACATTATAACATGGCTTAAAGCTCACAAGAGTCAATTTTCCGTAATATGGGACCTTTAACAACCTAAATGTGCGTTTATATCAATATTTCTATCAAAATGATAGCAAAGAATTGTGTAAAAGTTATTAGTGTTTAAAAATGCGAATGTCAAATGTTTTTCTTATATTTTTATCTTAATGTTTGGAGTTACATTTTGCTCCCAATTGACATGTAAACTCATTTGCAGCCTATCTCTTCTTTTTTTCCTGCACAGATGCTAACTGCCTTATCACACTGATTTCACACGTTGCAGTTCAAACCGAGGAGCCTGTTGCCTGGGGTCCTGTGTGCGAGACTGATTATCGACCACAAGCCCAACACATCACAGATAAAGACCAGAGAGGAACGGAGGGAGGAGGGAGAGCGGAGGAGGGAGGGGGGGCCTACATAGTGACTGCCGCCGCCCCCAATCCCCGCCCTA
>KN484606.1:18307-36385 GCA_000787095.1 Periophthalmodon schlosseri
GCCCCTAATCCCAGCCATAGGGGGCGCATGTTTGTGTTCGCCCGGCTTTAATGACCACGTGTGGCTCATCTCCATAATAGGGCCACCTGTCTCCTCATTAGGCCCGTTACCCAGTCCTGTAATTGGGATGAACTCTCTCCCCTCCTCCCTCCTCCCTCCTCCACGGGCTGGTTCTCCGGTGGGATGGGTGGGATGGGAGGGGCTGCCTAAATAAACCCCTGGGACACATCAGTAATAATGGGACAGAGGGCCCTGTGGAGTTTGGGATTAGGAGAGCCGTGGCACCAAGTATCTGGAAGAAAAATGGGATTCTGAGGGGACAAAAAAACACCAAAATTCCGTACAGAAAAACTGTAAAAGTAGGGAAGTTTTTCAAGATTTGTATAACTTAAAAGGTGTAATATGTAACTTTTCTGCCACCTATTTGTCTCTATGGAGATGTTCTTGCTTTGCATATGTTATGTTCCACAGTATGGCATTATAATTGTTTATCTCCATGGAAACCAACAGGTGACCCTACTTACAGTCAGACTACATGTTTTTCAAGATATTTTTTTGAGAAATAAAAACACCCGTAAGGAAATGGGCTTAATGCCATACTGTGGAGCATCCCAGGCAAAGCGATAATATCTCCATGGAGACAAGCAGGTGGCAGACCCTATACCAGAAAATTTACGTAGTGCACCTTTAAAGAGATCTAGACAACATGGTTTACTGATCATCAAGAACTGTTTTGATGGGGGTGGGAAAAATGAATATCACAATTTTCTTACGCAATTATATATATTTTTTACACGCATCACGTAAACAGCATTAAACTGAAACACATTACATCACAACATAACATCTCTGAAAATTAAGAATTCATATTTCATGGGCTGTGAATAGGGGCCAAATAAACTCTACGGGGACACATGAGTAGCAGGGTGCAGGGGTGGAGCGCAGCAGTGAATCAGTGCTGTTGATTGCTCTGACCTCGTGTCACCGGCCTGGGGGACATATTGTTGGCAAAAGGGAATTCGCTCCATACATGTTTTATGATGCGTGTAATTTCTGGCCTTTAGATTTTTGTCAGAATTCTTCCGTTTTTATTCTGGGATTTCAAAATGATTTACTCTTAAGCACAATTTCTTATTCCCAACGTCTATCGAATTATCTCTTATTTCAAAACCGCTGCGGGCGTTTTAGCTTGAACCCGGCCTTAGAGCTAACTATCTTTTAACCGGTGCACCGCCTGCAGCTGGCCAGACGGAGACCGAATCAACCGCCTTAAAACCGTGCCGCCGGCGTGTGTGGCCCGATGGCGTAAGGTTAGCCGCGTATTTGAATATCAATGCTACGGCTAACGCTAACGGCTAGCGCTAATGGCGATCTGACCGGCCGGGCCAAGGGATACGCCTGCGGCTGGAGTTAGCGCAGCGGCCAACAAAGCTAAACCTCTCTCCGGGGAACAATGCGGGTCTTTAAGGAGGGAGGGAGAGCGTGAGAGTAGCATAGGGAGAGAAAAGGGTGGCATATGTGTTTGCAAGCCCAATTAAGCCTGACACCATGTCGGAGGGTCTGTGCCAAACATGGCCCACCTGTTTGGAAGGGCTATGGGGCTAACGAGCTGCGCCCCGGGGGGAGGGAGTGCGGAAAGACCGAAGCAAGATGGAGGGAGAAATCTCGGTAAAAGAATTCCAAGGAATGACGACAGCATTCCCAGGTTTGAGCCCTACAGCGCGGTCTCATTATGGGGACGTCAGCGGAGACAAGCTGTCACGGAGAGTGGCATAGTTAAAATGATCCGCTTCAGAATCATCACAGCCCAAAGATACGCTGGCGTGACAAGGCTGCAATCACCATGACGATCCAAGTATAGATTTCCATATTTATCGAATGTGCTTTACAACCGGGCGCAGCAAAATGCCATAAAGCTGTTCGCCTGTCAATGCAGAGTGGAGCAAAGTTGAACACTAGTTACCTGAAAGTCTATATAGGCTATAATGCACGTTTGGTTTTCAACTTTTGTGCACTTTTTAGAAACAGTATGCAAAAAGAGTTTGAAATTGTCTAGCCATTACGCAATGCAGAAAAACAAATATTCAAAATTTCTTACTAAAAATAAATAAGGCATTGTGTTGAAGGCCCAATGCACCAACTTTAAACTCTTCGACCTTGCCTGGAGTAAGGCACTGGCATTTTTCAGCTAAAGCAAAAAGCTATTTGTTGGAAAACTTTTGGGAACATTCACTGTATTTAAGTAGTTGAACAGTAACTAATGCAGGAATGAACTTGAGGCAAACAAAAACAAATTATTTTAATGATAGAAACTTTTCACAATAGCATAAATTGGTTATCTGGCCAGCTGGAACCACACGCTTTGACAAAACTTTACAAAGATGTGTGGGTCTGGAACGTATTCTGTTTCCAGGAATCCAGTTTTGATTGGCAGATGGATTAACTAGTCAGGAAGAAGCATGTCAGATTTTTGCAGAATCAACAAGCACTAAAGAAGCACTAAACTCAGGTAAAAAAAGTTATATTTTGTTCTGAATCATACAAATTGAAGGAGAGATCTTCAGCGTTTTAGAGACATGATACAATTTAGCAGCTGTGGTTGGATCGTCCCAAGTTAGGATGGAGGTTTTTCATGTTCTATGGTCCGGTTCCAGACCTTTAAGGACTCAAACTGGATGCAGAAAGGACAAATGTAACAGTTTTGAGAATGTTATTACCGGTGGACCTGTCACGATAACAAATTTTGAAACACGACATATCGTTACAGAGAAATATTGAGATTAACGATAATATTTAAACTACTTTACGCCACTAATTAAGTTTTAAATAATGCAAGATAATCCCAATAAACCATTTTAAATAGACTGTTAAATAGACTAATTACACCTCCCCACAGCTCAAATCTTACCATATTAAATTAAAAATATCCCAAATCTTCCCACTTTTGTAAAGAAAAAGTAGTCACTCACTACAATGATTTCTTGAGTAATCCAAAAGTACTTAAATTTCTTTTGCACATTTACAACACCAGCTGCCCAAAGTGCTTCCCATGCAGCAATACATGGTAAAAAGCATTGACATTTTTTGAACACTGTGAAATAGTTTATATATAGACCTGTGGATGTATAAGCAAGCTATACAAATTGAATTACTTAGGCATAAAAGTTGCATCTCAAAGACAAGAATCCGCTCATTGATATCTCCAGACAATGCAGAGCTAAGTTAGAGTTTCGACTGCAACTTTCCACAAGGCCAGTGTTTGTGCACAAATACAGAGGCAGCTATCAGGGCTGGCACAAACAGGGAGCAAATTAAAGCCATGAGAACGAGATGCACCCACAAGCAGCTAATGAAATAATCAGCACCCAAAATTGTGTAGCGGCAACAGCAGACTTCACACAGCATCAGTCTCAGTGAGGCGCTGGAATAACAACGTTCACATGCGGAGCCTACGCTGTACTTAGAGGCTAATTAAGGCTTCTAACTGGATCTGTCTTCGTTTCACCCAATCCCAAGTATACGCACGCTACAGCTGCACAATTTGGGTGAAATATCTAATTGCGATTATATTTTCGATTTATGTTTTAATAATAGTTCACATTTTAAGCACGTCCAGTAGGCCCGTCACGATATGAAATTTTGAGGTGCGATATATTGGTGAAGACAATATAGACAATAAACGGTAATACTGAAACTAATTTACGCCACTGTCACATAAAAACCTAAAGCAGGATTATCCCCCAAAACGATTCTAAAAACAGTAGAATGAAGCAGTTTAGTAGACATTAAAAGTTATTTATTCGACCCTCTACATCTCAAATCATATCATGGAACACAAAAATACCCAAAAGCTCCCTACTCGTACAAACAAAAAGTACCCAAGATAAATATTGATCCCCAAAATGTCCAGAAGAATTCACCAAAAGACTAAAATATGAAGTGACAAACTAATGAAGAATCGCATCTCAGAACATGTTTGTACAGATCAAATCTACAAGGATAGCAGTTTTTTATGCAGAGTAAGACTGGATATTTTGTTGTTTGTGGAGGACATTATGGTACTGCAAAAATGACAGCCTTTGCGATTTTGCCAATCTACTCACGTTATGTTTTAAATGGGTTTTAATCGAGAACCCATAGCACGCCAACTCACAGCAAGAACCTTCTGAGTTTGATAGCCTAACCACGCAGGACAGGGTTGTCCATTTTCCCATATCAACTTCTTACCACCTTGAAACTAGCCTTGGTATTAAAGGTCATTCACTGACAGGTTGCCTTATTTGCCGTGTCAAAGCATGGGTCAAATGTAGAGAAAAACTTAACATATATGATGCTGGCCACAATACAAGAGATACAGGTTGGGTTAACACATTCAATCTTAAGCACAATTTCTTATTCCTAACGTGTATCAAATTATATCTTATTCCAAATCCGCTGTGGGCGTTTTAGCTTGAACCCCGGCCTTTGAGATAACCATCAGTTAACCTATCCACGGTCTGGAGCTGGGTAGATGGAGACCGAATCAACCATCTTAAAACTGTGCCAGCGGCATGTGTGGCCTGGTGGCGTAAGGTTAGCCGTGTATCTGAATATCAAAGCGAAGGCTAATGCAGCACTAAGAGCTAGGGCTAATGGTAATCTTAAAACAAATATGGCGCTGGCCATAATACAAGAGATACAAGTTAGGTTAATACACTACTAACTACGCATTGTTAAATTCAGAAAAAAGCGGGTTAATACACCCTCTACTGTATTTACAAGTCTTTAAACATGTCTAAACTACGGCCCAGGGGCAAATGCGTCCCTCAGACCAGTTTTTCATGGCCCTCAAGCTTCTTGGGGAATTGAAAAGTGAATATTTCCTTTATTATAGACTATACTTAATACTCCAATTTGGCTTATCTCCAACTCAATAATTGTGCACATTTTTTTTTTTTTTTATTTCCCACCTCACTAAATAGAACCAATTTACACAATTTCCTTTCCCACGCTATCATTTAACCCCCGAGAGCCAACATCTCAAAAACAATCTAACACTTGACTAACCTTATGTGAATTTGATTTCATCTGACAAACCTGATCGCCTGTATACCACAGCCTTAGACACTTTGCCGTTCACCCAGCGCGTGATGCAAGAAGAACCGCATCTGTCAGCCCCGTAGTAACATATAGAAGGTGAGAGCGGCCATCCAAGCATTCCGCTGACCAGCAGAGAGGAAAAGGAGCAGAAACGGCTCCACGCAACATCTGTCAGATTCAGAAGGCTACACTTAAAGATAGTGAGAGAAGTCAGAGGAGATTACAAATTACAGGAATTACGGGAAAGAATTTAAGTGTGATTTTTTTGTTTCAATCAATCAAGTTTAAAGCAAGTCTGCAATTTATTTGAACTTTTTGGAATAATCTGTTAAAAATCTTATAAGACTACAAACTCAACAGTTAAAAGTAGGGATCCAGCTTTTTCAGTTCTGATATCGATACGTTGGATTTTGGTATCTGCTGGTACCTGATATTAACCGATACCATTGTAAGGAATGAAAAAAGCATTTTATTTCCATCAAAACACAGTTAACTTACTACAAAATGTATCCAGTTGTGTTATTTATTCAGCAAGTACCTATTGAAAATGTTTGTATGAGTAAAGGTTCAAACAATATGAAACATTCTAGGCTAACATAAGCCAGTATATAGTCTTATTACATCCAATTAAAGCCCCAGCAAAGATATCGGTTGAACAGATACCATGGAATCGATGCGCGATCCAGCAAATTTTCCTAGATCGGCGCCGATATTCGATATAAGTATTGGTGCATCCCTATTTAAAACGTGCTATGCTGTACCTTATTTTTATTGTCCTAAAAATGTGAAAAACAAGTAGTTAATTTAAACAATTTGCAGCGGTTCAAACTTATTCCTGACTTTCCCAACACTTTTGTAATTATTCACAGCAATAAGTTTACAAGCTCAATTCACATCTTTCAGAAGCCAGAGCGGAGTTTTGACATCACACTAATGCTAACAACAACTCGCAAGATAACGCGCGTTTTGTGATTTGCGGTTGATAAAAACGCAATTAGATCCATACATGTACACAACAGCTTCGTTTTGACCCTAAGAGCTGCTTTTGCAATATATCTGTACTGGTGCGAGGCAAACGTTATTTTATTACATGAAAAAAGAGGAGAGGAAAGGAGTAAAAACGGCTCCACGTAACATCTGCCAGAGCACACGGAGCCCCTGGATTCAAAAGACAACACTTAATGGCGAGTGAGGGAGGTCAGAGGAGAGGGTTTAAAATGGTGTTCGCTCCCGGATGAAAATTACAGGACGGAGAGCAGCAGGTGAGGAGAGGAGGAAGACCTTTCACCATCCGGTCTGGTGCAAAAAGGAAAAGCTCTGTCGGCATTAGCATTACTGAGAAATGATTAGGCCTGAAAATGTAAGGTGAAAGCTAGCGACAGATTGAACGGTGTACATTCCACTGTCTTATAGTGAACTACGTCACTTTTTCGTGGAGATGTTATTGCACTGCATGGGATGTTCCACAGTATAGCATTAAACATACACGACCAGTCAGAAGTTGGGACACACCTTCTCATTTATTGTTTCCTTCGTTATGTTTACTACTTTCTACTTTTCAGATACTTACGGAAGACATCAGATATGATGTGAGATATATGGAATTATGTAGAAAAGGAAAAAAATAATCAACTAAATATGTTTTTATATTTTACATTCAAATCCTCAAAGTAGCCACCCTTTGCTTTGTTGATAGAGCTGCACACCCCTGGCCTTCTCTCAATGAGCTTCATAATGAAGTGACCTGAAATGGCTTTCACTTCACTGATGTGCCTTGTCTGGGTAAAAAGCAGAGATGAAAAGCAGTGATGAAAGCAAAAAAAAAAAAAAAATTTTAAACCAGTTTTGAGTTATTTTGAGTTAATTTTCTGTTTACTACATTCCACATGTGTTCATTTGTAGTTTTGATACCTTTAGTGAGGATCTACGATGTAAATTGTCCAAACTTGTGACTATCTAGCATTTCATTATGGCAGGTTTTACTGCTCAAAAAAATCTGTATCATCTCCACAGACCTGACCACCAATTTGGCGTGGTGGGTCGGTACATTTAAAGCCATGTTGTGGAACATTCCAAGCAAAGAAATAACATCTCCATGAAACCATGCATCATAGAGGCGTTTTTCAGGTAGCGTATAATCTACCAGAAAAGTCCCGCAGTAAACAATGTAGAGGGAATACATCATATCATATTAAAACATCGATTAACAAGGACCACAAGGCTTCTTATCCCTTTGAGAAAATATAGTATATCAAAAGAATGAATGATGGGCAATGTAACTCAAAAATTCACCGCGTACTATTCACTTCTATTGCTCCCAGTTTACCAATGTTAATAGATAAATTGTTCCAAGGACTGCATGGTTACTTTTTATACCTCCATCTCATGATATACTGAAACGTCATATCAACAGAAATACCAAAATATTTCCAGTATTCCTACATAGTCCCAGAAAATTATCATTTACAACTCGCTCAACCCAAAAATGCAAACCAGCTCAAGAAATACCATACGGCTTGCTTCACTGCCAAGAAATATCAATCTTTTTTCATTTTGCTTTTGTTTACCCCATCACATCTGCAGCTCAAACCTCCAGACATGTTTTTGAAGACATCCATGGGAACAGTGAGGCAGTAGGGGCGGTTGGCATGGGGAGCAGCGGTGGGGGAAGATGTGGATTTTGGCTGAAGGCGCATTGATATGACAGCTCGATTTTCTAGGCTCTGGTGTGAAGCGGCATCCCTCCATTATAAGGCCTGTGACATCCAGCCTCTGCTCCTCCGCCTCCTCTGCCCCTCACCCACACACATGCACGATTCCACAGCAGATCCAACTCCAAGGGAACGCTACGCGAAGTTGACGTTTTTCAGTTTTCTACCGTATGCCATGATCAAGATATGTTAGTTGGTTCACTGGTGATGTGACTTGAAAGAAGAAAATTATTTGCAAAACTAAAACAAAGAACAGTTTAATTACTAGTTCAGTTCTTGAGTCTAACGAGTGAAGTATTTATTCTCTGGCGCAAGTTTCCGAGGCTTTCAAACTGCTCGCCAATCCGCCAACGTTCTACATTTTGTCTTCTTGTTATTATGACTTTGCCTGAACGTTCCACAGCATGGCATTAAAGTTATCCATCTCCAGGCGAGCAGGTGGTGTCGCCATGCCAAGTTACAGGTCTGATCTGCGATGAGGCGGGCCTGCTCACAGTAAGAATACATGTTTTCCAGGGCCTCGTAGAATGGCACATTTAGCCAGTGCTTAAACATATATAGTATATTGTGAAGTTTAGCCTGACCCTGTGCAGCTGGGGGCAAAGACCACACTAGCCTGCAGAGCTATGAGCACACTGGGGCTCTGTGTGCCACCCCCTGTAATTCATGCTGTCAGGATGCATTAGCCACTTAGCTTAGCCTGCACCAGAGCTAGCCAGCCTGCGTAAACAGAAAAGCAAAATGTTGGGGTTGGAACATTGGAAATTTAAATAAATAGGTGGTAAATTAATTTGGAAACTGGCATTCTCTGGCAGTCTCTACGGGCAACTGCAGTGGCGTTTGTGAGATGCACCACCTGGTTGGATTTGGCAAGGAACGGGCTCAATTTGTCTGAAAAGCTAAGTTGGCATAAGGCGTTCCTGCAGTAGTAACTGAGCACAAGCTATCAAGAGTTTTTACACACAGGAGCAGGGTGGCCGTGTTAGCTGGGTGTGTTAAAAAGCAATAAACCTCGGAAAAGTAATCATGCGTATTGTAAATCTGGTACATAAGTACGAGAGGAAACTAGCAAGTTACTTTTGAAGCTATTCGCAAAGAACAGCTGGTTAGGTTACAACTAAGATTGTCAAAAGTATCAAATACACAATATACTCATTTGAGCAAGTATCAACACAATATCACATGATCAGGACAAAATTTGACCTTTCCTGGTCATCTTTAGAATAACTTTGGTCTTAACCGAACTATAAGACCACATGGTTGAAAGAGAGATTGCGTTTCTGTGCTGTGCCAGCCCCACACTGCCAGCTCAGCCCTTGTTATCTTGGTCTATGTCATCAGAGGTATAATGCTCCCTACAACTCAAGCTTAGCCAGACTGGACCGTACTAGACTTGAATGGACAACACTATCACAATGTTTTGAGGGTTCATGTTTAGAATTCCAGCTTCATATCTCTTCAGTTTAAAACAGTGGTAACAAAGATGTATTTTTGTGTTGAAAAATTACATTCTAGTCTCAAGAAATGATTGTTGTATTGAAATGGGTATCGAGTGTTGAACCTTAGTATCGAAATAGAGTTTGAAGTATTATTTGTATCAACACTAGTTACCAGTAGATAGAAAAATGCTAACAGCCAACAGACTCATTCGTAAAGCAAGAACATGGCAGTAGTAAGGGCTGCAATTTTACATAGCATAGCATGTGTAACGCCTTTTCAAGTAGATGTGAGCGTAACACTTGAAATGAAAACCGATGCGAACGGTTGCGGTAACGAAGAGGGGACTGGGAGGCAGAGGAAGCTGATGGTTCTGCTGCTGCGATGGCTATGGGATCATTTATCGCAATACTTTTCTGTAGCAATATATCCTGCTTCAGAATTTGTTATCGTGACAGGTCTAGTGAAGCGTCTTGCTCAAGGACACAGCAACAACAACAACAAAACCCCATACAAACACGTCATGTAATAATCCACAAAGTGCGCAGTCAACATGTGTGTATCTGATATCTGCCAAGTGTGAGAAAAATGTGTTGCCGCACGCTCTCCTCAATCAGCCGAACAATGGCGGAGTTTGTCTTGGGGAGATATCAAAGCCTGTGTGGGAGGAGGCTGATATGTAATTAAATTCATGTGCCTAGTAGCCAGAAGAGACATGCCTGCTCGCCGCGCATACATGCTCACAGATAAAAGCGGGCAGAATCTCAGAGAATCCCAAACAAATCCTAGGATCAGGTCCCGGTGAGACTGAGGATGGGGTGGGGGATGGAGGAGGGCCCCTGGGTGAGGTGGGGTGTGCGTGTGTGTGTGTGCACGTGTACTGGGGTAGATTTTAGAAGGAGGAGAGTTAGTGTGCAAGCTTCCCAAAGTGGTCACTAGGGACGCTGCGCGGTTGTATAGGGATCTCGAGGGACTTAGCACCGCGGGAAAGATGTGTAATGCAAATGAGGCTAGTCCATATGGTAAGTGTAGTGCTAACCCTTGTAAGGTAACATGGCTCCACACTGCAAGCTCCAAACATTCAATATACCTTATTATTCGAATCAGAGTAGACCAATTCAGTCTTTCGATTTGGTGGGTAATGGCAGAGGATTACTGGTGCCACGTGGACACATTTTTGGTAGATGCTTTTGCATGATATCCATAGCTTTCAGAATGATGAGTTGCCGTAGAATAATTAATAATTCAAAACATAAATATAGTATCTTTTGCAGATCTAAAAATGACATCTATTGGTGGGTTTCAGATGACATCACAACATTCTAGGCCAGGAATATTTAATACAAACGAGGGGGCAGCTGAAAGGAATGCTTTTAAAATGCAGATTTTTGTTGCAGTATAGCGAGTTCTGGGGTCTACTCATGAAAAGAAATGATCACATTGAACATTTGTGAACTTACCTTTTAGATATTACATGGCAAAGTACAATGTGATCAATAGGAAAAACTGCCTCTTGTCCCCATCTGGGAGTATGACATCACATTCTAAAATCTGAAAACCATCTAAAACAGGAAACTGGAACCCATGAAGTTAAAAAAATTGTTATGTCAGGAGTTTTCAAAACAACGATGATCCCAGAAGCCAGTATTCCTGCATTATATTGGATTCTTTGGTGAAAAACAAAAGAATCCATGAAATTAGAATTGGTTTCCCATAGTAAAAGAATGTAGTGTTTAAAGTGAACGCATTTCACTGCTCATGTTCTTCGGTTTATTGTGTAGACTTTTTGGTATCTCATAGTTATCAAGTCACACCACTGAATTTGAATATGAAATGCAGAATTGATAGCTTAAGAATAAAAGAAATTGCCCCCAACAAAATGTAGTAACAGTACAAACAGAATAAACGTACAATTTGCTACTTCTAATTTTCTTAACCTAGTCTCTAGGCCTGCAAGATTAATGACAATCATATCAAAATCGCTACCTGAATGATCAGAAATAACAGATCACAAAGATCGCAATTATTTAAGTAAGATAATTTCCTCTGCAAACAAAAAATGTCCTGTCTTATTATGTAAAAATGGTTAACCCTGTAGTTCAGACCTCTACAAACATGTTCTGAGATGCATGTGATTCTTGGATTAGTTAAGTAGTTCAGATCTTCTCAAATGTCTTTAAAATGGTGAACTTTGAACAAAATCCTGCTATCTAAACATAAATCGCAAGTCAAATTGTAATTTCAATGCTTACGTATGAGACTGCATGTGGAGATACTAGTGTGAGTGTTCAGGATCCCCTCCCAGGTCCCCAACCAAACATGTCTCCTGCCCCCCTCTCCTCTTTCACATGCTAAAATCCACCCTCCTCCTCTTCTCCTCAAGAAAAGGAAGAGCGCATCCAATACAGTGAAAGGACAAGAAACTGGAGTGGGGAGAGCCAAAATGTCCGCTCCTGCAGCTCGCGATTAGCATTCGGCATCACCGCGGGAAACATTTAGCAGTCTAACTCTTATCACGAAACCCTCCTACACCAGGTCACCAGCAGTCTCCCGCGTCTACCACAGCCTATTATCTCCTCGTCCGCCCACAAAAGTTCATCCCAGTCCAAAAGGAAGCACCAATAACGTCCTGAAAAAGAAATATTTTAAAAAGTAGAAGAGACCTCAGGAGAAACCAATCAGACGAAAGACCCGGAGGACAAAATGTGCTTGTGCCGAGATTGTCTTTCTTCGCTGGCGCTTTTGGACTCCATTTTTTTTGGGAGGGGAGGCAGCCTGCCGGGCACCTACGTAGCACGCCCGTGAAGGGGAAAAGGCGAGGGAGCGAAGGAACGAGGGGCCAGAGAAAAATAGAAAGAATTAAGTGAATCGAATATAGACTTGCAGAGGAGGTTAGGCAGGGTTCAGGAAGAAGAAGAAATATTTATCTGCTGGCCGGAAAACTTCAGTGTAACTAGCTTCCACTTTATTGAAAATTTGTTTTGACCAAACTAAAAAAGTTTCAAAGTCGAAGGTTGATTTTGAAGTGTGTTTTAGGGATGGACTCAAATCTATACTGCATTTAGCCTTGACTAAAAAAAAAAAAAGTAAGGTCTCCAAGTACTAGCCTATTTTTATACCTGTTGCAACATATTTTAAGGCAGATTTACAAGCGGGGCGCCAGTGGTAAGACTCGTTGCTGTGGGTCAGAGGGACCAATGGTGCGGATTGGCAACCTTGTTTCTGTCAGTCTACCCCAGGGCAGTTGTGGCTGCAACAGTAGCTTACCACTACAGAGTATGGAGTGAAAGAATAATGTGCAAAATTGTAAAGTTACTTCTGGAAAAGCACGATATAAGACCAATGCATTTTTATTATTACTACACGTACCTATTATCAAAAAACAAATACACCAAATGCAAAACAGCACAACATTATTTTTGTTAAGAGCACTACCATGACAACATCTTGGGATCACCAATTATTATTATCATCATTCTCAAACAGAAGAATGTAGATGCTTTACTCTTTCAGGGAAGAGCGCTAGCTAATATTCCTGTATCAATTATATGGTACAGTGGTTCCATAACTTTTCACACCAAGTACCACAAAGGAAATATTCAACTGAATCAGGACTATTCCAGTCCGAACCAGGGCTATACCAGATCTAAAACAGAACTGCAGTGTTTCAGAAAATGTGGATAAAATTTACTCCACAGTTGTACCACAGTTTTGGCAACACTGGTATAATATATTCATTCAAAAATATCCATTGGGTTGATCATTTATAGTAGTGACAGGCCTATCATCAGCATTCTAACAGTTGAAAACTACAGACCAAATGTTGCTAAATGCTAACATTGCTTTTCCAAACCCACAAAAACAGATTCTATTAATTCATCCGTAACGCACACCATCGTAAAAGTTATCCATCTGAACAGGTTTCGGGGCGCTTGCGGTTGATGTCCCCGGGTTGGGGGTTAAATGTTTTTCCTTCTCTGGTCGTGTGCGGTGCTGCTCCAAATGGAATGTGTGTATGTAGCATGTTCGGGGAGGAAGAATGGGTCCGGAATGATGATCCTGATTTCCCCCGGGGGCCACATCTGCCCTCGCCGAGAGCCCCATCCCACATTCCAGGAGCATTCCACCACCAGCAGCAGCAGCAGCAGCGTTCAACAGCCCCCCTCCTCACTCAGGCACTTCTCCCAATGAGTCCTCCTCCCCCACCTCTTCCATAACGCCAAGAAATGTTCTGAATGTCACCTCTGAAACAACCCAGATCCCTTGTTCTTCATTGTTCATTTGGGTTCATAGGTTGGGTTCACCAAGCTCAAGAGAGTGTGAAGTTATAATTTAAAATGGAGGGTTGGGGCCTGTATAGCTTTTGTACGAGATTATGGCTGTGCGATTAAAGTCATTTTAACCAAGATAAAGATTCAGCTTGGGTCTTTTAATCAAGAGGTCTAAAGTTGTGGAGCAGAGTTCACATTTTGGGAGAATAAATACTATTTTAATGCCAATTTTTTTTTCACCCATGTCCAGAAAAGTAACATTGAAAGCCATTTTTAAATACAAAGTCAAATCGATAATTGTGACAGGTTCATGTGACTCACTTTGTCATCGCTCAGCCCTGTGGGAGAATCACAGTTTTTGGAATCTGGAATCTTTTTGGAAACTGAAAATTCGAAAATGTGACCACTTTCTTAAGCTATTGTGTGATAATAATTGATTAAGATATAAAACTTCATGCCAGTTTTTTTTTATAGGCCCAGTAATTACAGACCCATTAACCATAAACCGGGCCAAAACATCCATACCATACCCTCCATCTCAATGTTACACTGGGTCAGTTCACAATGCTGTAATTCCAAGCAAATTCAGTATATTCTTCATCCATTGCTCACTCCATCTCCGTGGGATTTCGGGCGTTCTTAATAAAGGCATCTCGCATGTCTAGCTAAAGTCTTCAACAGCTGGATAGGATGTATGTGTGTGTGTATGTGTGTGTGTGTGTGTGAGTGAAGGGGGAGTAGGAGTGTGCACTTGCACATCTGCGCTCTGATGGGAAATAATGTTGCAAGTTCTGGTAAAGGGATATCTGTCAAGACTTTAGCATATCAGTGCAGGAAAGCCCCTATGACACTTTCATCATTCACTGGCCTCCAACCCAAGCCCAAGTGATTATAAAGGCTAGACTGGGGAATTTAGCAAGAATTCGCAGAAAAAAAGCCAGGATTCCAAAGATGCTAAAGCTATAATTCATTCCGCAAGAAGGGTCACAGAAGCTCCAATGACCCAAGCGTATTGGCAAAAGCTGGAGTTTGAAGAGTCCCACTAAATTAACCACCATCAGTAGCTACAAAAAGGCTTGTCAATACGCTATTGATTGGCTGAGGTTCGACTGCAGTATGCTAGCTGCGGTGTTGTTTACCGTTAGCAGATGGCCCAAGAATGCTGAGAAGCCATTGCCTTAGGACACTTTTGGGGTTGTGTCAAACAACATTTTAGCCGGTAGCGAAAAGAGATTAGCGAAATTAGTGTTTGATTTTCTGTAACAAATTATTTAAAAACGGCATTGAACAAATGTGTGAACAGAATTTTTTTTTCTTTACTTTCAAACTTGACATGATTTTCATTGTCAGATAAAAAAACCCCACACTGCTTTAGACAATTTGCATATTATAATTACAAATGATACGATTTAAGCCTACTGCAATTTTCAACTTAAAAAACATTTTAAAGTAGAAAATTGTTTACTACCTAATACGATTGTCACAGATATCAAAAATCAGATACTAATCGATACTGAAACTAGTATCGAATCTAGATACTCATTTGAGCAGGCGTACTAAAAAAAGTCATATTCACAGGACAGAAATGAACCTTGAATAGCTTTAGAATGATCTTGAGCTGTATCTTTCACAAGTATAAGACACATAGACTAGTACACGCCCATGGACCACTGTGGAACCTACTGGACGACTGAGGGATTACACAGATATAAGGCCACGTGAAAGTACTATATTTAGACAAATTTTTTTTATTATCATCGTATCTGTGTAATCGCTCAGACTGCCTTATATCTATCTGAAGGGAGGAGCTAAATACACTGAAACTAACAAACCTATTTGTTTACAGTTTCTGTTTGTTAGTGTAGCTCAATAGTTCTTGCTAAGTGTGAACTGTGCCTGAGTCATGTTTTGCATAATCGTTCAGGCTCCTAATGGGTGCTGTCACAACTATTAGCATACTGGCTAGCACTATTGTTTTCCTTGTTTTGTTTTAGGTCTGAGGATAGAGTGATAAAAGCCGCCTTTTTTGCTATTATCATCATGGTATCGGTATCAGTATTGAGTATAGAAATCGAGTTTGAAATTTTACTATTGTGACAAGGTAGTAACCTAACAACTAACTGCACACCTTAAGAGTTCATTGCCAAAAATCACAAAACGACTTAAGTCTAATACCCCCTTATAATAATGCCAAAACCATTCCAACCTTGCCATCACTAATGTGCATCGAAAACCGAATAAAAAAACTGACAAAACCAGCCACAACCAGTCAAGATGGCCCTCTCCATACAAGGTTTTATCACGCGCCATAAATCAGCCAACTTCTAATTGTCCCAGCTTCCCCGCTCTCTGACAATCTGCTCCTTGACAACTAGCCCATATAAGTTACAAACGGCGCCCCCCACAACTGTCGTCCTGGGCAACCGGGACGTTTATCAGGGGCGCCCGAATTTGGCACGGTTTGGGCTTTTGGCTCGGAACGCTCGGAAGTTTGATGGCCAAAGGTGGAATGCCATATTTTACTACCGCTGTCCCAAATCTGAATGGAAAGAATGCGATGTTTTCTTTGGTTTGGAGCGGGGAAAAGAAAATTAATGGCATGATGCAATAGCCATGTTTTGCATAGTTGGCGGTTAGAAAGATTATGGTTAGATTTTTATGTACTTCATTATTGGTTCTGTCAGTTAAAAAAAAATCATATTTGTTACTGTTCTACTGTTCTGAGATAGAAAAAAACTTTGCTATCAACAAGAGTTAGGCAAAAGATGTGATTTTTTTTTTTTAAATAAATACATAACTAAAAAAGTACCAAGAACTTAAAATCTTGTCTGGGCATCTTAATCTTAGTGAGGTGAGTGACGTCAAATGGGTAAATAAATCAGTTCAGGTTCAACACTAACCTGAAAACTGATGGTTCAATCTTCACTACTGACGCTGTGTCCTTTGGCAAGACTCTTCACCAACCTTAATTATCCATGTGCTGTGATTGTGGAGTAAATGAAGGTGGCTGGAGGAGCGATATACACAGAATAGCAGCCAACTTCCACAAGTCTGCCCCAGGGCAACTGTAGCTAGTAATTCACCACCAACGAGTAAGACGTAAGTGAATAACGCACAAAATTGAGTATCTAGCAAAAGTCCTTTAATGAGACCATTTTGAATCATTATCACTTAGAAGGGACAGTTTGCACAGTTTTATATAAAAAAGTGTTGTAATATGTTAGATTACAGTGAGCAAATGGTGAACTGTCGCTTTAAGCAACGCCAGGTACCCCACACATCTGTCTTGCCTTGAGTAATTGCGAGGATGGGGCTGGAGTTAGCTTATTGCCTCTGGAAGGTGGGGAGCTACATTATGCTGAACAGGACCGCGGTGATATCCCCATCGCCGTCGAAACAATGCGTCGCCGCCAACCACTTCTCATCCCGACAGCGGCATCAAAGCAAGAAGAATGGATCCTGGCTGGAACGTTGGCTCGATATCTGCTGAGACAAAGCCCTCATTGTGATCTGCCTCTCCTCCTCCTCCCTCCCTCACTCTTCGCCGCATTCATCCCACTGTTAATCCTTTACACATTACTGCCACTGCACTGTAGGCCATTAGGACGGGAGCATTACAAAGCAACGGTAATCTGGTGCACTCCCACGTTCAATCAGCCCAACAGCCCCGAGGAAGGGAACGTCTACGGAACTAGCAAGATATCAGACGGGTTTGGGTGATGCGGCAAACACGAGATACCGAGCATTCAGACACAAGGAGTCTTGAAGTTTGGTCTGCAATCAATTCTGAATATTCATTTTGGTTTGTTATTTGATTGATGCCATATGTGACTAGATAATGTGGTATTTCTGGTTTCAATATATCATACAGTATCTTGGAAACTCACAGCAATTATTTTTATTATAATAATATTTCACAGTATGGCCTTAACTTTCCATTGTCATGAAATCAGTGTATGAATGTGTTATACAAATAAACTTGCCTTGCCTGCTTTGCCATGTGCCACCTCCAGAAAGTTGCACAGTGCTGCTTTAAAGAAGACATGGTTTTTCAGGGGGTTACCATTACTATAAACATACATTGACCATCATTTTAGATTTTTGTTCATTATGAAACAGCAATAATGGTCTGAAAATGTTTTAAACTGCAGTACTGAGATTTTTATTTAACTGTTGAAAAATGGCTATGTGACATTTTTTAATCTTACGTACGACTTAGTGTCTGAATACTTTGAAAAGTAGTAAGTATAGAGCAGTGGGGAGTGATGGGGGGTAAGTGAAAACTGAAAATTTCAGAACACTTAAGCCTCAAATGCAGGAAAATACAGGCTCACTCAAACATCAAAATACAACTATGAGAAGCTAATGTGGGAGAATCATTATAACAAAAGATCTGAATAGTCAATTTAACATATGCCCCATACTGCACATAGAAATTTGGCTACAGGTTTTAAAAATCAGTACATAAATATTACTAATAACATGTTAAAGAAATGGTGGTTTCCGTGTCATAACAGTGCACACTAGGAGGCATGTAAAAAGCTTAAATCTCGTTTGGGTATTGGCAAGATTCCACTCTT
>KN484606.1:36470-51669 GCA_000787095.1 Periophthalmodon schlosseri
CCCATCTTTTCAATTTGAAATCAATACAATCCATTTCTAAGTCAACTTGACATGTTTGTGCTAGTGGAGATGAAGTGACTACTATTGAAAGCTTAAAGAATGAACCTTACTACGTGGTCAATAAAACCAATTGCGAGTGTAGCCTATTCGCCTGCTAACATCGCTGCAATTTCTGAAAATGTACTTGGCGTAGTATCGCGTATCGACCTGCGGGAGAATACGATTTGTACAGACTGCGAAAAAAAAAAGTAATTATTCAAACAGTGTGGTACTTACAATCCTAGATATTGTTCCATTTGAGTTTATTTACCTGGCCCCTACTGTCCTTTGCGATGTATTATAGCCCTAGCCGCAAGTTAGGAAGCATGGATTTACAATTAGCTGCAACAAAGCTGGCGTCCATCTCCGCAAACTGTGCTAGCTACCGTGGTCAGTAAACGTTTGTAGAGGCAATCGCGGCTGCTGGGAAAATCTATGGCAGGTCTATGTGGAGAAAAGGCTGACCGCGGGGTTAAGGAGATCTGACCACAAAAACAAAACTACAGGATACTATTGAGCGCAGATCTATAGGTACACTGGAGCGGTCAGCAGGCCAAGGCAGATGGAAAAATAAGATGGGTACAAGCGTGGATGAGGATAGCAAACAGCATGGGGGATAGCAGGAGATGATACGAATTGATTGGCCGGCGGTGGCACCATGGTGTCCTGTGTGGATTAAAGGCCCTATACCTGATTTTATATTTGAGCAAAATTGGCCCCAGTACAGATATATTGGATAAGTAGCTCTTGCATCTGCATTCAATTGGAAAGCGTTTTATTGTCCGGTCATCAGGAAGTGCAGGTTAGCATGCTAGTTGTTGTTTACCTTACCTTCACGGCAGAACTCAGCTCTGGTCCCCGAGAGTTGTGAAAAGTGCTTACAAACTCATCGCTGTGAATAATTAGAGCGAGTGAATTAGGATGAGTGAGGAATAACTTTGGACAACTGCAAACATTTAAAAATCAGTTTGACGGCTTTAAGCTAGCGAGCATTGAGTACACGATGATAGTAGGTAATGCATAACAAAAGTTGTGTTTGGCAGTTGTCCCGTTTTAGTCCAGTATTTGTTCATCAAGTTGGTATTTAGTCATAGCTCATTCACTTCATACCACCAAAGATGACTTATGCATAAGCCTGTCACTATAACACATTTTGAAGTGCGATATACTAATGATGAAAATATAAACGATAAACGGTAATATTGAAACCCATTTATGCCACTGACACAATGACCCTAAAGCAGGATCATCTCAAAAATGACTAAATGCTGCTAAAAACATGACCTGCAATATAACAGCAGAATGAAACACTCCTGTAGTTAGATTCTATCAACACGGTGAGTAATAGAAGTCATTTATACAACCCCCTGTTCCTCAAATCTTATCGCAGTACCGTACTGTAAACAACAAAAAGTTCCTCTGTAGTACAAAGAAAAAGTACCCATAATACATACTGACCCCCAGAAACTTGTCCCAGCTTTCATATATTAAAAGTCGATATAGTAAGTATCGTAACAGGCCTACTTAAGCGCACACTACCTTCTCACAAGCTACGTGAAGTTTCGTGCCCAAGGAAAACAACAATGGGCGGTGAATGCTCTAAATGCTAATGCACAACATGTTTCCTATGAATCAAACAACTTACATCTGAGTCATCATCAACCAGTGACTCGTGTTATTATAATGAAAACAATTAAGTTAAGTTTTGGTTTAGCTGCATAAATTCCTCGTTAAAAGTAATACAAAGGCCGCGTTTATCAAAACGACTGGTTTCTTCGATTACATCACATGTGGAGGGATCTCTCTGACGACATTCTCTGGAAATTTAATTAAAACCAGAAACAGATGTTCTAAGTTCATTACATTCTTTACTTAGTTCGACTCTTAAAGCGTTGCATAATGAACAAGTTGTTTTTTTTAAGTTGAATGGTAACCCCAGCCTCTCTCGCAGCATTAATCTTCACACCGCCCACACTTGTAATCAGCCCAGCGGGAGAAGGGAAAGGCTCTTAACAAGGACCAGCCTTCCAGCCCCCAGCCTCCAGCAACAGCACTGAAGCCATGTCTCTCTTATGGATGAAGCCTACAGCAGGAGACCAGCCCGGTGGATGGAGATCAGATGAGCTTGATGTGGAGAGGAGACATAGAGCTCTATAGACAAAGCTTAAATCATTTCTCATTGGCGTAAAATACAACATTCCCAAGTACCTCCAAGTGCTTTAACTTCTAACCTTGAAGTTACGCAATCTTTTAAGGATAAGGTACTCTTTACTGTTCATTTAGAGAAATCTGTAGTCTGCATTTGACCCATCCTTCAATGCCGCTGGAGTGACCCATCAGAAGCAGTGCCCATGGACCTATCTCCAGATCTTGAGCTAGACCTGGTCAGGACTACCATAGCTGGAGGATATGGTGCATGTTTTGGGTTGATGGGAGATGAAATTTGTTAGCTGAAGATAGTGGTATTGTGCAGATATATTGTATAAGAAGCTCTTGAGGTCAAAATAAGTCTGCCGTGTACTGTCTGCGTATAATTAGAAAGTATTTTATCGTCTGTTAATCAGTCCGCGTTCGCATGCTAGTTGTTTTTAGCTTTACCATCACTACAAAACTCCCCGCTGGTCTCTGAGTGTTGTGAAAAGCGCTTGTAAATAACTAGGATGCTTGGAATGCTTAAAGGTAAGTGAGGAATAACTTTGGACCGCTGCAAACCGTTTAAAAGTGCCTTTAAAAGTCGTTCTCCTAAATTTACCCTGTAGTTTTTCAATGAACCGTGTTGTGGGCTGCAGTTCTGTTTAATGTCTCCCAGCCCCAAGTCAGAGGAAGGACAGGAGGACGACTGCCAGGAAAAAGGCCTGTAACAACACTACACAATTCTCTCACTCGCGGTGTTAGTCGAGTTGGAAAATCCTAACACTAGATTATTTTACTTTTGCACCTGGAATACAGAACAAAGCTGACCTCACCCCAGCATCTGCAGCCAACTACACTTAGCTTATTTGGAAATTCCTCAGACACTGAATAAGGTGGCGGACACATTTACAGCGCTCCGTCGGAAAGCATAAACCTCACAAAACACGCCCCGATACCTGCAGTTTTGAGGAGTTTTTGGAAGCACGCTAGCACCTTGGAGTTCTGAGCCGGATTGATCCAGTCCCAAAACAGCCGGACTGAGGTCAAGGGCGCCTGCGGAACCATCCACCTGTCAGCGCGGGGCGACGGGGGAGGGATTAGGTTTTGACGCAGGGGTGGGGGACAGATTAGAAGGTGACGTGGGTCGAGATGTGGAGCGCCAATCTGGAGAACAGCGGGACCCCCAGTCTTGGAGCGACAGGAGAGGTGAGAACAAAGGTGTTGGGTGTAAAGCCAAATTGGAATGATGTGTCAGTGTGCATTTTTATTGCAAATGCTTATGTACAATGGGCCTTTTCAAACTGTTGAAATACATTGTTTTGTTAATTTGAAGAATTTTTAAAACACAAATCTAACAAAAATGTATCCACTTTTGAGCAGATTTTGTATTTGTTTTCAAGTTCAATCAATAATACAAAAAGGAGTCTTGGGGGGTCAAAATCTTTTCCTAACTGGTTCATAAAGTGATTTTTTTTGGTTTGCAACAACTTATGCTAAACGTAATGGGTGAAGGTCTATAGGTATTGCAACATGAGGCAACCTGCTACATTCAAAGGCGCTGCAGCTGATTTTTACTTTAAAATAAAGTAGTTCTGTCTTTTACGCTTTAAACGATTTGCAGCGGTCCAAAGTTATTCCTTACTTTGCTAACACACTCCTAACGTCCCAATTATATTCCGTAATGAGTTCATAAGCTCACAGATCAGTGCGGAGTTTTGCTGTGCATCAGGAAGTGTGCGTTAGCATGCTAGTTGTGAAGCGTGCACACTTCCTGATGATCGAACAATAAAACGCTTTTAATTAGATGTAGATCCAGACATAGCGGTCGCATTTTGACACTAAGAGCTGCTTATATAATATATCTGTACCGGGGCAAAACACATTTTGCTCAAAAAATAGTAAGGCACAGCTACCTTATTTTTCATTTTTTGTTACTTGAAATTTTATCAATATCAATTAATACTGACATTATATATTTTATGATGTTAAAACACAACACTTATTTACAACTCAACTTCGTTATGTTTCAACACTGACAACTGGCCTTTCCACTCGTTAAATCTGTTAAATCTCCATCCACTTCTCATCACTTACATAAGCCCTTTCTGTTTTCCGAGGACCTTGGGCGCATGTACATTTTGTAAAATCGGACCACTTTCTCTCCCGTCCGATGCTGTTAGCTCAACAAACAGCCCTGAGTCACGATGAGTCGCATTCGGCCTCTCCGCTGTCATGTCGTCTGCCATTGTCGGTTGGGTTTTCAAGGCTGAGGTCTGAATGAGATCGAGGGAAATGGTTGTACATATGCACCAAAGGTTTTAGAGTAGCATTACTGTAAATGTAACAAAGATAGGGCTGAAGAAGGGCTTAACCAAGACTAAACTCAGGCTAACTAACGAGGATTAAAAGGCAAAGACTAAACCAGGATCTGAACCAATATTAACCCAAACTAAACCCGGACTACAACACAACTAAACCAGGACTAAACCAAGGCTGAAGCAGGGCTAAACTAGGACTAAACCCAGACTAACTAGCCAGGGTTAAAAGGCAAAGACTAAACTAGGATCTGAAGCAACATTAACCAAGTGTAACAACAACTAAACTAGTACCAAACCAGAACTAAGCCAGGACTAAACCAGGTCTGAAAAGGGCTTAACCAAGACCAAACCCAGACTAACCAGGGCTAAAGAAAAGGACTAAACCAGAATCTGAACCAACAAACATGGATTAAACCAGGACAGTGGAACAACTAACAACTAAACTGGGATCTGAACTAATATTAGCCAGGACTAAACCATAACCCAACCCTGATTAACCAGGGTTCTTGGACCAAACCAAACCCAAAACAGTAACAGGTCATGAAAATGGACTAAACCAAAACTAAAACACATACTAACTAGGAATGCAAAAAGACTAGACTACAGCATAATAAGCCTAAGCTAGATCAAGAAAAAATTGTTTAGACCTGGTTTAATTTCTGGTTTAGTAAAAGTCTACACCGCTAGTAGCCAAAAATCATGAAGAAAATGTATAAACGTTGCATGTTGTTAACAAAAACGGCCCCTCTGGATTTGTTTAAAACTCTTATTTTGCATTCATTCCATTCCAGCTGTGTTCTTTTAATATTCCTTTCTTGTTTTTAATTTAGCAGTCTGTTATATTAGTCATAATAGCCCACCAGTGGAACGATAAAGCCCGACTGTGTGATGGAAATGACTACGTGAAGTATACTGCGTTTTCAGACTCGTGCTGTTCTAATAAACTGCCTTATTTGTGGAGAATGAATAGATGAGGGAACTTTTGACCTTGTCGGCACAGCTTGGCACGGAACAGAGCACGACGGGGGCAGGGAACACGCGAAAACTGCTAAACATGATTTGGGCTCCAAGTCATGACATCAGTGGAAAGAATATTGCAAGGAAGGTAGTGTTCACCTTATGCATGTGAGGTGGGATAGGCAAATGCTGAAAGGGTAAAAAATGTACAAGCTCCGAGCATTTTATTAGCCAATTTCTCTGTCCTGACAACAGCCCTATCTTTATTGTAAAGAAGTAATCCTCCAAGCAAGGGCTCTATTAGTTCATGAGTAAATGCTTAATCAATGTCAAAAGACTAAAATCACTGGCTCTATATCTAGCAATTAAAAGGAACTATGTAGCCTGGAAGCTTACAGTTGTAAAAAAAAGCTATTAAAATCACATTCACAACTGAGCCTGTGTTGCCAGAGTCTTAACCTGCAGATAGAGACACATACAGGTTTTTCTCATTCTCAGTATATGGACAGGCCTCATGTGGAAGCTCAGAACCTCCAGAATTCACTCACTGAGCTGCAGAGGCTGCACTAGCACTGATTCATGATTGGCTGCAGGTGCTGGAGTTTAGGTAGGGACCATTCAGATCAGAGAGAGGCCTTTTAGGTTTAAACCAACTGGATTTCAGCTTTGGAACTGGCAAAACTCTTCCGTTACAAACATACAATTAACAACGTGTTTTCAGGTTTGCTGTGGGTTGGGTCTGGACTACATTTTTCTTTATTACATGGGAGTCCAGTTGACAACATAGCTCTGGTATGACTTCACCGTTTACATAGTGCATACTGTCTCATATAGCACGTAGGAATAGGCCTGTTACGATAACACAATAACCCTAAAGCAGAATTATAACGAAAAAGTTATTTATTCAATCCTCTACAGCTCAAATTTGATCGTAGTCCAGAATTTGAAATGACTACAAACTCAATTACCGTCTACACACTGCACTGTTCTACACAGTATTATAATTTAGATATCCACAGCCTGTTTCACTTCAAATCAGTATCGGTTTATGTCTAGTGACAGGACTAAATGGGAACGCCTGTTGGTACATATTACAAGCATATCTTATACAATGAAATGGACAACACAGTGGTCAACCCTCCTCTTGACCGCTGCGTTCAAGGACGTTCCATTACACAGTGAATAACCCATCTCGAACGCCTGCGCCATTTTCACACTTTATCAGCATCTTCTCCACACCCCCACGATCGGCGCGCTCACATCCCTCCCACTGTTTAGCTCCATTCACAAATGCAAAATGTGAAAAACACGCCAGCCTGCAAACACTGATTTAATTAGCTGATTTAATTAACTGATTACCAAAACTTCTATCTCAATGCTACAAACGGCGGGCGGCATTATTAATCTCGGCGCAATAAGCTGCACTTCCCACTCACAGCTGAAAGGGGCTCACCCAACATGGCCCTGCTTTGACTCTTTGTACATGAACTGTCTGGGTTGTTTATTAGCTACATGTGTTTAAATGCTTGTTAATGCAAATTGCTTTAATCACATGGCCACGTTTGTATAAAGAGAAGCGACGTTGAATAAATTACCAAGAGCAACAGATGGATTCTCACAAGATATGCGAGTTCAAGCTAACCGAGATCAACATGCAGTGTACGACGGTCGTGCACTAGGTTTTTATTGTCGTCAGATGGTGGCAGACAGAGCTTGTAAAATTTTCAGCAGTAATAGTAAAAAAATTCAGCAGTGGGCCAACTCTTTTCTAAATAGAACTGGATAACATGCATAGACTGTATAAAAGAAGTGGACTAAGTGAGTGTGACGCCACCCACAGCGTTCGGCTCCAGTCAAGTGAAGCTCGTCGAGGCTGGAGCAGTTACAGCGGCGAATTTGGAGCAGAGTTCCATATTTGGAATTCCAAATGTGAGTGTAATAGCAACCGAAGAGCCAATCTAAAGTGAAGCTGTTGAAAGTACCGCCCCTTCCCGTCCGCACCGCTGATTTAGCAGGGGCCGGGCGCTTAGCAACGCTGTCAATCAAACCTGTTGCTAAAGCTAACGGGAGCGACCTCAGGGAAAGAAGGCGTCTGAGTTGTCTGTTATTAATGTTCATATCTTAAGTTATGGACACAATAGTAGAATAAATACACCAGGATCATGTAGAGCGGGTCAATACGAACATTTTAAGACCAAAATGACAAGTCTGACAGCAGCAGTTACAGAGAGAGGGGCGAAGTTTTCTAATGTAAAGTGAATTGGAGCCGGAAGCGCTCCCATAACCACTTCCTATTTGGAGCCATGTCCATTTTTATATACAGTCTATGGTAATATGGCGAAAAATGAATATTACCATAACCTTTGAGCCAGATTACAATTTCGATTTCATCACAGTTCATGTCCATTATATTTTTCCATTGCCTTTAAGAGGTTAAAATAGATCAAGGTTCACAATTCACTGTAATTGTACCGGTAGGCTGAAGAATCCAAGGCAAACTGACAAGTATATATCAGCAACACTTTGTTTTTTTCATTAAAACTAATCAAGACCCTGGGAATGTCCTTGTATTTCTCTGGAAGGAGTATGGGGGGTGTCTGGGGAGTGGGAAGTCTGGACAGCTGTTATGTCTACCTTTGGACAACGGGACAGTGTATCAAGTCAGTTATACAAAAAACATGAGTAAGTGAATTACTGTTTATGAATATTTTATAGTCCCTTGTGTGATCTTGCGTCTTAAGAGTTTAAAATCAAAAGACAGTGAATGAAAAATGCATATAAAAGGGCAGATGGTAGTTAGATTCCTGCCCTATTACTGTTCTTATATACCGTCCTTGGGAAAGAAATGTACATTGCTTACATCAGTCACAGTGTGTAGCTGCTAGCGTTGCCACGATACTAAACTAGGATATGATTTTCAACACTGAATAATAGTACTTTCTTTTCTATTCCCATGTGGCCTTATATCGGTGTAATTCCTCAGTCGTCCAGTAGGTTCCATAGTGGTCCATGGGCGTGTACTAGTCTATGTGTCTTATACTTGTTCTGATACAGCTCAAGATCATTCTAAAGCTACTCAGGAAAGGTTCATTTATGTCCTGTTTTTGTTTTTGTTTTTTTTTGTTTTTTAAATCGATGCCTGCTCATATATCTAGTTTCGATACTAGTGTTAGTCTTGATCAGTAGCCGATTGAGACAACCCTAGTAGCTGCGTGTGAAAAAATGGGCTATAGCACGAAATACCCATGTAGAAATATAAAATCCTGACATACCAAGAGATTACAGAATGGGGCTTTAATATTGCAAGTATTCTTAATGCAATATTCACAACATAGCAATCGTTAGAATCTGTTCGTCAAGGTGTCCCAGCATCACCCACACTCTTCACAACTGCTGCCGTATCTATACTATTCTCCGTCGTCTCCCGTCTTGCTCTGACAAAGGCACTAGCTCTCGGTTAAATTAGCGCTTTTCATTCCATCAATGTTCATAATTTTTTCATGGGGCTCTGAATATTTGATGTGCTGTGACTGGGGTATACATCGGTGTTTATGAGTGGCTTTTTAAGGAGTGTGTGTGTGTGTGTGTGTATGTACGTCTATGCGCGCGTGCGAAGACATTAAGAATTAAGTAAGCTAAGGGTTCGGGTCCTCTACTGTCTTCCTAGCACGCTCCGCCGCTCTGCCGTGTCTCGTCTTTCCAGGATGGGAGCCTGGGGAGCTGTCAAGACGCGTGTGGAAGTGGTAGCGCGTGTGTATGTATATAGTATGTGTATGTGTAGGAGCTACGGAGGGTGGTAACGCCAGATGAGTTAATAATGCTCTTTGCTGCGGCGCGCGAACAGTAGGAGGCGCTGCGAGACACGCGTGGGTGTCCTCTCCGATTCGTCGCCTAGAACATGACAGCTGGGACACAAGAGGGATGAGAAGAGCGTTCGGCGGGTTTATTTTAATAGTGAACACTTCAAAACAGTTACAAAGGGGGTGGGTGATATTGGGCCCGTCAAAATAACAATTTTTGGTCACATGGTTGCATTTTTATATAGCGGTTTTCCACCTTCAAGGCACTCAAAACACTTTACATCAAGGAAACACTCACCCATTCACACACACATTCATACACCGCTGACACTGGGGGCGAGGTGGGTTAAGTGTGTTGCCCAAGGACACAATGACGGTATTCGCCAACTTCTGGGTCACTAGATCTCACCGTTCAACCAATGATGTTTATTCCGAGAGCGGGATTCGAAGCGCCAACCTTCGGATTAGAGGATAAACGCTCTACCAACTGAGCTACTGACGCACGATATATCGCTACAAAGAAATATTGCGCTAAACGATAATATTGAAACTACTTTATGCCACTGACACAAAGCAAAATGCCAGTAAACCAGTTTTAAATATACTGTACATATACTGTTAACGCTAATGCTTTTTGATGCTAAACAGCAGAATGAACCATTAATTAGCCATAGAAGTTATTTATTCTACCCTGTATAACTCAAATCTTACCTTATTACATGTAAATTAGCAAAAAACTCCCCACTTTTGCAAAAAAACTGTACACAGTTAGTCTCCAAACTTTACAAACTATGAAAAAACAAGTCTCTTCTAGTGACTGACAACATCTCAACCACATGTGAGTAACGCTAGAGCCTCGTTAGAAAACATTACCGCGTGTAGCCATCTTTAGCATAGCTTGCTGACCTAGCTAGCGCCAAAATAAGCATTATAGTTACGTAATATACATTTATCAAATTTTTCATTATGCTTCAAAAGTGTATTAAAATTTGAATGTGAAAAAAACTAACCAAAACCAAAAAAACCAAATTCTGTTGAGGGAAACAAATGTGTTGGCAGAAGGTAAGCAGGCTGCCCGCTAACCAGATGGTCGGCAGTTTCATTCCCGCTCCAACTCAAGACTGTGCGGTAGTAGCGTGTCTGAGCAAGACACAGCGACAAGATTTAGAATAAGAAGTCATCTACGGTCATCTATCCAGAGAATGATGGAAATCCAGATGGGAACATATTTTAAATCTACAAAACGCACACTTGAACTCATGTCCACTGTAAACATGCAGCGAAAGCCAACAAGCGGCTAATCATAGCACGTAGCCACTCTGTCTGAGGCACAAAGACAGATAGAAGCTACTGACAGGAGAAAGGAAAGAATGCATCCCGGTGTTGACATGAAGCAGGTGTGGACACTAAATTTCTCCCTTGCTCTCCACTCCAGACCCCCCCTTCCCCCCTCTCTGTCTCTCCCTCTCTCCCTCTCTCCATGCACCCCATTCATCCTGGCTCATCCTGGGCCTATCTGGGTCATCCTTTCTTCCGTCTCCCCGGGGTGCTGCTGCGGCAGGTACAGGACAAAGTCAGGAGCGGGGATAAAGAGGCAGAAGAGATGTGCCGGTCACTTAAGTGCAGGCGAAATCTTAATGGTTTCCTGTAATACATCTTCAGACTGAAACCTGTTGGATAACGAAATTACTCTTCTTCTACAGATGCTACTGGACCGGTCTCTTACTGCAATGATGTCATCTAGAAATGGCTCTCAAACAGTCACAAATCTCTATGGAAAAAAAACAAACAAAAACTTCCATGTACATTTTGTATATTTATAATAAAATGAGAAAGACATATTGATTGTTGGGTTGTACCATTATCTGCCAATCTAGACATAACAATGAGATGCTAGTTGCAGGAAGGGTATCTGGAGTAAAAATCTGCTAACATTCAGTTGGTTAACTGTATAAAACTCATTTAAAACTGTATAAATGAGGACTATAATGTAAACTTTTTGCCTTTTTAACAGTGACTTACATAGTTCCACATAAACAACTGGGTACAGGCCCTTTTAAAATTGTTATTTGAGCAAAATCTGTCTTGCCCCAGTACAGATATTGTATAAACGGCTCCTGGGGGTCAAAATAAGTCCGCTGTGTACTGTCTGCATCTAATTGCGAAGTGTTTTATTGATCAAGTATTAGGAAGTGCGCTGTTAGCATGTTAGTTGTTAGCATTACCACCACAGCAAAACTCCGCTCTGGCCTCTGAGAGCTGCGAAAAGCGCTTATAAACTCATCGCAGTGAATAATTAGGGATGCTCAGATGCACAAGGTAAGTGAGGAATAACTTTGGACCAAACCGTTTAAAATGAACAAGATCTCTTTTAAAGACAGTAAAAATCAGGTACAGTAGTGTAGCGGAATATGTATATTTGTAATACAACATATACAAGATATAACAGCACGTAAATCAAAGTCTTCCACTCCAAAGCTAACCTGCGTGGACATTATCGGGTTATACTGCTCCGGCTGCTGCCTCGCTGTCCTCTGGTTTGTTTAAAAGAAGAGAACACGAGGCGGAGGGATGGAAAAAGGGATGAAAGAGAGAAGTGGGCGCCTGGCTGCTTTCATGTCGGCATCACTGGACTGAACCAGGACAAGCGCACTGATACTGCACAAGTACACAAGCACACACAGCGCTACTACACAAACTTGCACGTACACGCCAGCAGAGGTAGTATAGGGCAGCGGGCCGGAAACGCACATTCGCAACAGATTGTGAGAAGTGAACTGAGAGAGGTTTGGGAGGATGAGAGGTAGAACAGCAAAACAAATGGAGGAGAAGAGAAAGAACGGTAGAGAGGGGGAGGACAGATGGAGGGCGGCGGAACGTGGAGGAACAGCATGGGGAACCTGATCGGAGATGGACTGAGAGTGACTGCCAGCGAGAGATAAGGGATGACAGGAGAGGGGGATACTGACAAAGTAGAAAACAAACAACAAAAACAAGGCTAAATGATGATGTAATACAGATAGGATTTGGCCATTAGGTGCGCAAGAGGACAACCATTTATCAAGCCCAACAGACACCAGAGTAACGTCGGAAGATCTATTTACCATGTTCTTTTCTGGATTAAATTTGACTGATTGGAAGTAGAATGAGAGACAGAATGGCTAGCCTGGTAAGCCAAGACTGAATGTGGTTTTTTTTTACTTTTTCAAAACGTAGTCTCGAACCCTGTTTCTTCCAGTGTTCTGATTGGCTAATCCACCTGTCAATCACACCAATCAGAGAAACGCATGGTCCATCTATACCAAAACAAGAATGGCAAAAAGTAGTATTCCGATAACAGTATTTAAACTAGGTTATGCCAATCCAAATCCGTAATGTGCATCAGACAAATTTGAACAGACTGCCCCCCTCTACGCAGATTACAGGTAAAATATAAATAAAACACAGCGGACTGAGAAACATCGTTTTTACAAAATCAACGGGAAAGACATTTTTAAAAATTCATCAGAAGTGAGAGAAGTTTGATTTTATTGTAAATGATAGATGACCAATGAGCCTCTTTGTTACCCATGCATCACTGAAATGCAAACCTGCTTAGAGCAGTGGTTCCCCCAACCCAAAAGTCAGAGGATAGATCCCCACTCGGACCGAGTTCTGTTGTGCCCTTAGGCAAAACACTTTACCCACCATGCCTAGTGTGAATGCAGTGTGTTGGTGGTGGTTGGAGGGGTCAATGGTGCAGACTGGCAGACTTGCTTCCATCAGTCTAAATTAACCTGATTGCACCTCTCTGTTCTAGTTTGGCCTGACGTGATGTGATGTGACATTGGTGAACGAGTCGGCTCTTTTGAACGGTTCCATAACGTGAACGGTTGGATCCGGATCTCATTTTTTTTAAAAAGCCGAATCTTTTGCTTTCCAAACTGTATGCATTTTTATACTGATTATTATACTGAACGCTGATCCAACACAAACATCAGCACAGAAGCAGAGCAGGTGACACGAGTGAGAGATTTATGCACAACAAAACATCTGTCATCATATTAACAGTTATTATTGTAGTGTAACGTTTTATTTTGATTATGCATCATTTGAAATCGTAGACACACTCCCGCTCTCAGTTTGAACCATTTTAAAACACATCTGAGCCTTGGTCGGATTCAGTCATATGAATAAATAGTAAAAGAGTCAGTCTTTTGAACGGCTCTTTGAAATGAACAGATCCAAAAGATTCGGATCACATAAAAGAGCCAAAAAGCCCATCACTAGAATGTGGTATGTGAGTAGATGACTGTCGGTGACTTCCATGAGTCAACCGCAGGGCAGCTGTGGCTACAACCCGAAAGTCCCATCACTACCAGCCACATTTTTGCTGATGCAAAGGGAACCATAAAGAAATATAAAGTGTTTGGGATTCTTGAAAAGATGTTAAGATATAAATCCCATGACTTATTCTTAGTTTTCAACCTTCTAAAGTCCTTTACAAAGCACCGCGCCAATACAAAACCTACAACAACAGCTCATTTGCACCCATTCAACTCTACACCGCCATCAATTATACAGAACTAGACAAACAAATCCCTTTACAACCGCAGGCAGACTTAATGTTCAACTAGAATCAACACAGGTGGGGGCGTAGGCTCCAGTCGTCATATCTACGACGAGGAAAGCAGGCAAACAGCGTATCCAAGGGGAAGAACAGACTGTCCCCGGGCCATTTTGTTTGATTTACCATCCCAATAGAGCCAAGTCCTATACCAACAACATAGTACAAGCGCTTACCTGTTTCACGGAGAAGATGGCAGCAGCAGAGGCAGGGTCGAGAAGGGACAAACATGGAAAGAAAACAGAGAGGAAAAAGTTAGTGCTGGTAAAAAAAAAAAAAACTCGGGATCTAAATAATAACGACGTTGTGTAAATATTAAACAGAAAACTCATAGCCCAAGTGCAGGAGCTGGAAATGTCAAAGCAACGCTCATTTAGGACCAAAACAAGATTTAATTTGACGGATAACTGACAAGTGGAGAGGAAATTGGCAGTGAGGAAGACTGGCGGTGGACCAATATAAGGGACAACGAGGTCACAGGCGGTTAATTTGATGTGACAGAATAAAACAGATCATTCAAGACTTTAAAGAAGGGAAATTTCGTAACACGGTAATTCTGAGATGAAGGTTTCTAATATTACAAAATTCTGTCTTTTCTAATCTAGAGTTTTGATGACGATCGTGATCAGACGATACATTACGTTATTTAAAAGGTGCACTATGCAACTGTTCTGGTGGAGAGCCTGACACCTGCTCGTCTCCATGGAGATTGCATTGCCTTGCCTGGAATGTTCCACAGTATAGCATTAAACGTATCCATCTCCACGCACACAAGCAGGTGGCGCCGCCAGGCAAAGAGTCAGATCTGTGGAAAGGTGACCCCACTCACTGTTAGAATGCATGTTCTTCAAGGTTCTTCAAGATGCAACGACAACAAACGCAGCAGACAACATTTTTAGCTTTTCAATCTGAGCCCTCTGAGCTAAATACATTTTGAATATGAGGACATTCAACTTAAGAAATCATTTTGGGTCATAAAAACGCAAAAAGGGAACACAGAAAACAGAACTTATAATTTTCCGGTAAGAACTTGCATGGCAAAAGGTCATATAAGTTCCCAGGTCCCAAGTTCCCATATTCCCAGAGTTTAACCCAGTTTAGTGCAGTGCAACGACAATATCATTACAAATATTTAAATACCAAATATCAAATTAGATAAAACTGTGCTGGTGGTACAAACTTTTTCTATACAATTATTGACAAAAAAGCGTGTTTGTTCATTCACATTCTCCAGTACATTACCTCTACTCTGCTATGTGACCAGTTTTATGAACAGTAAGATGATACACTAATCTTGATAGTCCTAAGAACCAATTCTCATTTACAAACATGACCTTACAAAGAAA